>JAPMUY010007846.1:80000-175000 GCA_026901105.3 Galaxias olidus | reverse complement strand
TGCTCGTCCGAGAAGAAGTTGGTCTGTAATCGGACAGAGGACGGGGTTTGACAGTGGAATGGAGAGGGTTTATTTTGTGACACAGGAGGACAAAGGGGAACCCGCCCCAGTTGGGAGGTAGAGATGGGGCTTTGGCAGACGGGCAGCACGGCAGAGAAAGTCCTAACTGAAAGCTAGCAGGAAACCGATCACTGGACTGCTGACGGCAATATCAGAGAGCTCCCTGTTTCTGATGTCTTCAGCTTCCTGTCTGTGGGCTTTTATTTACATTGAAATGAGTTTTGGTGCTGTTTAATAGCGTGAGAGAGAGACAGAGTGGTGTGTGTGTGTGTGTGTGTGTGTGACTCAGCGTAGTAACGGCCCCTGTCCTTCCCCTGTGTTTTGCAGCCACATAAACCAGAAGACCCAGTTTGAGAACCCTGTCCAGGAAGCAAAGAGGAAGCTCAGCGTGGACACGCCCACCCCAGGACAGCAGGCTTCTCCCACACCCCCAGGTGAAACACCTGAACTCTGCTTAACTAGCCCGAACTATGCCAAACTATACTGTGCTGATCTGAGATGTACTGAGCTGTGCTGAAAAGATTGCCCTGAATTGAACTGTGCTAATTTGAACTGTGCTAATTTGAACTGTGCTAATTTGAGCTGTGCTAATTTGGCCTGTGCTTATTTGAGCTCTGTTGAGTTGAACTCTGATGTAATCCGGGTCGCCGTGGTAGAGTGGCCTACAGGTGGGCTCTGGAGTGGGACTCACCTGAAAGGCAGCTAATCCGAGTGAAAGAGGGTCTTCAAACACACGTTAACACAGTCTCTCTTTCTCTCTCTCTCTCTCTCTCTCTCTCTCTCTCTCTCTCTCTCTCTCTCTCTCTCTCTCTCTCTCTGGGTTTCTTCCATCGCTTTACCTTAGTTAAATTGTTCAGTTCCTCTCCATAACCACGGTTTAAACACCAGACTGTGACAAGGTAAGGGAGGAGAGGAGGACATCAAAGCTGTGTTTGAGAGCCGAGGGCTAGCGGTCGTAGTGCTCCCTGTGTGACGGCGCGGTTCTTCTGGGCTAATGGAGCGGCGCGTCAGTGGGTAGGATTTATTCTGGACAGGTGGAGGAGGAACAGGAAGGCTCCTCTCTCTCCTTTTCCTCCACCAAAAACAAGCTCCCTGCATCCCGTCTTCACCCAGCGCTTCAACGGCTTCCTCAAAACACACCGAGAGAAATAAACAACCCGAGCTCCTCAAAAGGAAGTGAGGCGGCACGGTGGGCCGAACAGGCGGAGGGAGGGAGGGAGGGAGGGAGGGAGGGCGAGGGGGAGGGAGGGAGCGAGAGGGAGGGAGAGGGAGAACGTGTGGTGACAAAGGGTTACTAGGTGCTGTTTTGACACCTGTCTCCTTGACCATCCCTCCCGCCCTCCATCCCACACTCCCTCCCTCCATCATCCCTTACTCCCACACTCCCTCCCATTCCCTCCCTCCATCTTTTCCTCCCTTTCTGCATCCCTCCCTCCCCCTAGAGACCGTTGCAGCGCTGATGGAGGCGCGTAATTGCAGCTCCGTCAATCCTGCCTGACATTTTACATAATCACCTCGGCCCCCTGTAGACAGACACACACACACGCATACCACCTCACACACACACACACACACACACACACACACACACACACACACACACCCAGTCTCCTGTCCTAATCACTAGTGTGTAAACATGACAGTATGCTTCTCTACTCCCCGCATCTTCATCCCTCTCTTTTTCATTGTGAGAAGGTGTGTGTGCGTGTGCGTGTGCGTGTGAGTGTGTGTGTGTGTGTGTGTGTTGTAGGGGGGGGGGGTGAGGTGACAGCGAGTGGTCTCTCTGAGATCCCCTGAGGGAGCTCAATACTAGCTGTCAGACACACACACACACACACACACACACACACACAGACACAGCTCGCCTGGAGCATGCCGCGTGTTGATGGAAACATATGCACACACACACACACACACACACATTCTGTGTTTTGTCCCGGCACGGGAATGTCATGTTAATCACACTCGGCCCTAATCCCTTCTCCACGCTCCGAGCGGACACATTCATCAGCCAATCCAGGCGCCATTATGCAGATCACAGTTCCCATGGCACGTCGAGAGTGGTGCAGAGAGGAGAGGGGGAGGAGGGAGGAGAAGAGGAGGGAGGAGAGCATATCTATAACCCTCTAATTAGATTGATACAACCTCTCCCCCTCCCTCTCCTCTCTCCCTCCCTCCTTCCCTCCCTCCATCCCGGGGACGGAGAGTGTTCCTCTGTCACACACTGAGGGAGCAGGGAGAGAGACCGCAGGGAGAGATGGGTGTCTTGGTGGGGTGCACATTTCCTCCCTTTATCTCTTCTGCTCTTTGCCCCCAGCAGCTCAGCCTCTCACTTCATTACTTCATTAGGTCTCTCTCTCACCTCCTCCCTTTATTTCTCCCTCTCTTCCCCCCTCTCTCCTCTCACTGTGTCGCAATTGCGGTATCTGCCGTCTACTCTCTCACACATACACACACAGACACCAGATACCCTAGCCTCACACACACACACACCCAGACACACACACACCCAGACACGGACAGAGGTCCCCATCAGTCAGCTGGACAGATACTTCATTTTCTACCAATACCAGCGTCATGTTGCAAATTGAGGCCGAAAGTCTAGCAGGCAAATGTCAACCTCATTTCACATTGTATTTGTCAGTGCTTGCCTGCATGAGTGCTCGAGTTGACTCGTGTGTGTGTGTGTGTGTGTGTGTGTGTGTGTGTGTGTGTGTGTTTGTCTGTGTGTTTGTCTGTGTGAGTGACTGAGGCTAGGATATATGTACACATTTATGTCATAAATCTGTGTGTGTGAGTGTGTATGAGTGTTTGTAATAGTGTGTGTGTGTGTGTGTGTGTGTGTGTGTATGCGTATGAGTGTGTGTTTGAGTGTTTGTAATAGTGTGTGTGTGTGTGTGTGTGTGTGAGAGTGTGGTGTCATGTCGTACCTGAAGTCTTTCTCGGGTCTTCCTTTAATTGGAACTAGAGAATGAGGTGTGATCAGTAGAGACGACAGGTAGGAGCTAGTGTCCGTCTCAGCACACAGACACAAACAAACATACACACACAATGTCTCTCTCTCACGCACACACACACACACACACACACACACACACACACACACACACACACACACACGCGCGCAATGCCTCTCTCTCTCTCTCTCTCTCTCTCTCTCTCTCTCTCTCTCTCACACACACACAATGTCTCTCTCTCGCACACACACACACACACACACACACACACACACACACAATCTCTCTCTCTCTCTCTCTCTCTCTCTCACACACACACACACACAATGTCTCTCTCTCTCTCACACACACACACACACACACACACACACACACACAATGTCTCTCTCTCTCTCTCTCACACACACACACACACACACACACACACAATGTCTCTCACACAAACACAAGCAATCACACACATAATGTCTCTCTCACACACATCCTGAAATGACTCTGCGAGGAGCGGCGCTGAGCCGTTTTGGTGTGTCATCCTCCTGCGGTGGGTGTTCCTCTGAGCGCTAGCGTCACAGCCATTAGACTACCTCTCCTCATTGAGACAGTCACTCACGGCTCTCTCAGAAAGGGTTCTGTGGAGAAGATAAAAAGATGATTGGATTTCCTTTCATCATAATTGTGTAACGCCAGGAAGAAAGCCTGAAGGTTAACTTGAGTGATTTGCTGAATTAAGACCACTATAATGAGGCCATTGCTAATCGTTTTTATCTTTCTTTCTCTTGTTTTTATTTCCTCTCTTTTCATCCCTCCTTCGCTTTCCCACCTTCTCTCATTCGCCTCCCCTCTTTTTCTTCATCCCCTGTTTCCGCTGTCCCACCATTACTTCCGGCATTATTTCCTCCCTCGCTCCGACAGAAGATCCAGGTGTGCGGGGAGGCTTCACGCGGGACCCGGCCCAGCTGCAGGGCACCATCCTGGGCACGGCGCTGAGGAAGAGTCCCCAGGGATTTGGCTTCACCATCATCGGGGGTGACCGGCCGGACGAGTTCCTGCAGGTGAAGAACGTTCTGAGGGACGGTCCCGCTGCCCACGACAACAGGATCGCCTCCGGTGAGACATAAACACACACACACACACACCACACACGTAGATACGCATACACTCATACACTCACAACCACACACACACATCTCACACACACACTCGCAGATTCGCTCGCACACGTTTCATGTGCATACAATCTCAACCACACACACAGACTCACAACATACACACACACACACACACACACACACACACAATCAAAGAAGCACTTACACACACGTAGATGCATACACTCACAACCACACGCAATTCAATCCCCTTTAGTGTATGCTAAGATAACAGCCAGCTAAACGTTTCACTTTACCAAGATCCTCCAAAGGACAGGCAGGCATACACTTGCATATAAATTAAATTAACGCATATGATATGTGTGTGTATATATATATATATATATATATGTACACACACACACACACACACACACACACACACCATTCGTTGATGGACAAGGACACAGTTTATGGAGCCGCCCTGAGTCAATAAAAACGTCGATCAATAACGGTCATGTTGTGTTTACGGCACACGGCCAGCTTTTATATGAAGCCGTTAAACTGAGGTTATATCGGCCTTCTGGCTCGGACTGAGGGCCCACCGGTAAACCCATATATCTACCTATCTATCCGCCTGTTACACATGGTATATAGTACACAAGCTGACCCAATCTGCTTCACATAAAGTCACGCTGGCGTGCGTGGCGTTTAGTTATTTATCTGTCCCAACTCCCCATGGGAGCACTTTAATGGATTAGATTGGTGGGGTCGACGTTTAATTAGATCCGTACATAATGGCATGGAGTGATAGTAGGTAGACCCGGTGATTGAGCTGGGCTGGGATAGAATCCACAGATGAGACGGGCAGTGGTAACTCTGTGCCGGGGCTGGAGCCAGTGCAGTGTGCTGGGGGCACCCCTGTGCCGTCAGGTCCCGCTGGACTAGGTCCCGGTTAAAACCAGGGGCAGGTTTTTTTTTTGTAACATTATGTTTTGTGGGCTCTTTTACGGGGTGGGGTGTGGGGCGGGTTTCTCTTTTAAGACAGGGTTATAAATAAGGGGGTGTATTCTTATTTGCGTGTGTTTGATGTTACAATGAAGAGCATCTAAAAGCCAGTCTCTCGTCTCTCTCTCGCCTCTCTCTCTCGCCTCTCTCTTTCGTCTCTCTCTCTCTCTCTCTCTCTCTCTCTCTCTCTCTCTCTCTCTCTCTCTCTCTCTCTCTCTCTCTCTCTCTCTCTCTCTCTCTCTCTCTCTCTCTCTCTCTCTCTCTCTCTCGTAATGTGCCCCGTACTGAGCCCAGAGGCTCGGGAATCCAAACAAAGAATCTACTTAGTTATCAGTTGAGTCCTAACACGCAATCCTCTTACCATTGATCTGGCTGGGGCCTGGCGGACAGCTTAGGCAAACAAATGGAGCGAGAGAGGAAGGGAATGTAAGTGAATCAACTGTGAACTGCTTCAGTCAAAGGAGTCTGGGGGGGGGGGGGGGGGGGGGCTAGAGGGATATTAGTGATGTGCTTTGCTCAGTTGTCCATCGGAGCGCGCGTGTGGTACCAGCCCTGCTGAGGGTGTCAACACACAGCACAATCCCTATGCAGTTCTACACGGCCACGCCACTGGCACGGCTGCCATTTTGTTGGGGGGAGTTCTAGCACTTGAAGGAACTGTTCAGCAGGAGCACAGGACAGGAGTGCTGGATCAGGAACGCCTGTCTGTCTTAGACCACTACGACTGTCTGTCCATGGGAAAGGGTTTTTCCCCACAATATTCTGTTAATCTGACGTGTTCCCTCCCTCCGTATCTCCTTATCCTCCCTCCCTATCTCCGTATCCTCCCTCCCTATCTCCCCTCCCTATCTCCCTATCCTTCCTCCCTCCCTCTCTCCCTATCTCCCCATCCTCCCTCCCTATCCTCCCTCTCTCCCTCCCTGCAGGCGACGTCATCGTTGACATCAACGGCCTGTGCGTGCTGGGCAAAACGCACGCCGACGTGGTCTCCATGTTCCAGGCCATCCCGGTCAGCCAGTACGTGGACCTGGTGCTGTGCCGGGGCTACCCCCTGCCGGAGGACACGACCAGCAGCAGCGACCAGGACGCCCTCCCCGCCGAGGGCACCCCTCCGCCGGCCGTCCTCCCCGAGTTCCCCCCGTCCTCCTCCTCCTCCTCCTCCTCCCACCCCCAGGACGCGGCCGACGGCGGGACGCTGTCCAGACCCAACATGGCGGCAGTACCGCCCATGACCAACGGAGGGCGCCGCCACCATCACCACCACCACCACCAGCAGCAGCATCAGCACCACCAGCAGCAGCAGCAGGCCCCGGCGCCCGACGCCCAGGACCCCACGCTGCTGCAGCCCGAGCTGGTGAGCGTGCCGCTGGTGAAGGGGCCCGGGGGGTTCGGCTTTGCCATCGCCGACTGCCCGCTGGGCCAGAAGGTGAAGATGATCCTGGACGCCCAGTGGTGCCGCGGCCTGCTGAAGGGCGACGTCATCAAGGAGATTGACCGGCGCAACGTGCAGACGCTCAGCCACGCCCAGGTGGTGGACCTGCTGAAGGAGCTGCCGGTGGGCGGGGAGGTCAGCGTGCTGGTGCTCCGCGGAGGAGGTGAGGAGGGGCCACCACGGTTCGGGGGTCACACGGTTTAACGTGCAGGGCTCTCAATTGTTTTGTTTTTGTGTGTGTTTTGCGTGTGCACGTTAGAGTTTTGCTCATGAACATGAACCGTAGTTGACTCACGTTAGATATGTAAAGGGGTTCTAATCCCCTTCTCCATTACAAACACAGTGAGGAACCAGCATGGCTAACTGGAGTCCCTCTGTCCCCAGCCAAGGTACACTTACCCCTCCCCGGCTCCTGAACAGCTACCACCGTTCCTCAGGCAGATCACAGACCAGTGTTTAACGGAGCAGTGTCATGCTCCCCCCCCCCCCTCCCCCTAGTGTACCTCCCCCCATATAGCCCCTCCCCCCAGTGTACCTCCCCCCATATAGCCCCTCCCCTCATCGCCCCTCCACACAACGGCAAGCCTGGGAGACTCCGTACTCTAGGCAACGTAGGAGAGCTTAACTAGCAACAATGAGGAGGGGCGTAGGTGCTGCTGATTAGGAAGAGAAAGAAAGAAAGAAAAAGAAAGAAAGAAAGAAAGAAAGAACGAAAGAAAGAAAGAGGGAAAGAGAGAGGGGGGGAGAGGGAGAGAGCGAGAAGAGGAGTGCGCGGTGGAAGGGGAAGCGTGTGTGGCTGAACGACAGCGAGATAGAGGTAGAGAGAGGAGTTTGGGTTTGAAGGGGAACAGATTAAGAGAGGGAGGAGAGAGAGAGAGAGGAGTTTGGGTTTGAAGGGGAACAGATTAAGAGAGAGGGAGGAGAGAGAGAGAGAGGAGTTTGGGTTTGAAGGGGAGCAGATAAAGAGAGAGGGAGGAGAGAGAGAGAGAGAAGTTTGGGTTTGAAGGGGAGCAGATAAAGAGAGAGGGAGGAGAGAGAGAGAGAGAGAGAGAGAGGAGTTTGGGTTTGAAGGGGAGCAGATAAAGAGAGAGGGAGGAGAGAGAGAGAGAGGAGTTTGGGTTTGAAGGGGAGCAGATAAAGAGAGAGGGAGGAGAGAGAGAGAGAGAGACGGAGGCTAATCTCGGGCGTCATCGTTGTCCCTGGCAGCCAGCAGCAGAGCCAGGCAGAGGCAGGGTGACATTCGGGAGTGGAAGGGTAATGGTTGGCCCGCTCTCCTCCTTCAAAGCAGATGTTCTCTCGCTGTCACCAAAGCTGAAGGGCTTGTTCTCCCTTTGTGCTTTGTCTCCGCACTGCAGTAGCCCAGATCTTTCATTATGATGTGTGCGTGTGTGCGTGTGTGCGTGTGTGCGTGTGCGTGTGCGTGTGTGTGCGTGTGCACTG
This sequence comes from Galaxias olidus, assembly GCA_026901105.3. Lineage (NCBI taxonomy): Eukaryota > Metazoa > Chordata > Actinopteri > Galaxiiformes > Galaxiidae > Galaxias > Galaxias olidus. The sequence goes on along the minus strand of JAPMUY010007846.1, from coordinate 167,015 downwards.
CTGGACTCTATGAATGTTGTCCTAATGGACCTTTGAGCTGGCAGACTGGAGGCGTTGTTGTGTGTTGCTGTGTGTGTTTTGCTGTGAATGTGTGTGTGTGTGTGTGTGTGTGTGTGTTGCTGTGTGTGTGTGTGTGTGTGTGTGTGTGTGTGTGTGTGTGTGTGTGTGTGTGTGTCTGGCTGCAGGGCGATGACTCGGGGAGATCACAGCCTGGCAGGCCTAGCAGAATGAGGCAGCCTGCAGCACCTCCCCTAAGGACACAACATGTGGAATAGAGTTAAGGGGCCTTTGGTATTTAAGAGCCAGAGGCTACATCTGTCCTCCATTGACCTCCTAAAACAACCACTGAAGAAGAAAACCAGGAAATGACTCGGCCATGTTCTTTGTGTAGACCACTTAGGCGTTACTTTGTTCATACCAAGCCACCCTGGTGTGTGCAGGGATTATAGAGGCGATTTCTAACCAGGAGGTGTTGATCAGAGACGGTCAGAGACCTTTAAACATGTCCCCGTGTGTCCACAGTACATGGTCACAGTCTTTTTACGCACCGTTGAACTGTACTCAAATACTGAGCTGGTCCAGGTTATTATTCCTGTTCCCATTCCTGAAATAGTTGGATTTAACTTCGGGTCAGTGAGTTACCCGACCAGCAGCGCAGAACCAATTACAGAACGGGGTGGTGGTGGTGGTGGTGGGGGTGGTGGGGGTGGTGGTTTCGGGGTAGTGGTTGGGACAAAGTCGGTTCTCTTTCCTGGATGTTAGGGGGAGCCGTTCTGATGTCCAGTGCGGTTTGGTTCTATTGGGTTCCGTTTCATTCAACAGTGGAAGGAAGAGGAACCACTGCCGGGCGGGAAGTCTCAGGGGTCACATACTGTATGTTCCCTTTGTCCCTCTGGAGGAAAAGGCTTTTTCCAAAAGGGAATTGCGTCGTTACTAGGAACGTTTGGCAAACAAAGCCCAAGGCTACCACTGAAAGAAAAGGTCTGTTGACAATGGCCTTAGTGAATGTTACCTACAGACTGCTTTAATGGATTTCCTCTTCTGACGAGCTGCTGCTAGGACGCAGTGACCCCTGCTGGCTGAGTTGTGACACAACAGACAGACAGACAGACAGAGAGAGAGAGAGAGAGAGAGAGAGAGAGAGAGAGAGAGAGAGAGAGAGAGAGAGAGAGAGAGAGAGAGAGAGAGAGAGAGAGAGAGAGAGAGAGAGAGAGAGAGAGAGAGAGAGAGAGAGAGAGAGAGAGAGAGAGAGAGAGAGAGAGAGAGAGAGAGAGAGAGAGAGAGAGAGAGAGAGAGAGAGAGAGAGAGAGAGAGAGAGAGAGAGAGAGAGAGAGAGAGAGAGAGAGAGGGAAAGGGTTAAGCGCTTCAGGCACATTCACTTTCGCTCACGCTGGAGAGTAAGTTGTTTGTTTAGTAAGTAGGTGGTTTGTCATAATGGGCAATGATTTACCAGCCGGGCTCTAAAGAGGCTGTACAATCAAACTCATTCCCTGAGGCCATGGGAACCGCTTTTTTTTAAACACTTTGTTTAGTTACATTCCACAGTCTGTCGACTCTTTAATAATCTAAATGTTGGGTTTTTTTGCTTTCTTTTTCTTCTCTTTCTGATCCCAGGTCAGACGTCGCCAGTCAAAGCATTGAAACCGGTGAGTTTGATTGAAGGGGTTTTAATTGGATCTCGACTTTATCCGCCATTCAGTTAAACAAACCCCAGCTCAGTCCAGTTCGGCCCAGCCCAGCCCTGCTCAGCACAGCTGAGCACACCACGGCTCTGAGGGCAGGTCTTAACTCCCCAGGCTGGCTGGAGACAAGGAGAGGGAACAATGCATAATTAAAGGGATAATTCTCTGAATGTGGAATGTGCTGGCTCACTTCATTATTCAGTGCACTAAACGCAAGTCAGACACGTTTTATTTAAAAAAAAAATGCAATGGGATTAACTGGGGGGCGGCCTCTAGACTTTTCGCAAGCCGTTACAGTAAGCACACTGTACAGTAAGTGTGTGCGTGCGTGCGTGCGTGCGTGCGTGCGTGCGTGCGTGCGTAAGAGAGAGAGAGATGAAGAGAGGTGGTGGGTGTTCACCAGCACAATAATACAACCCTGAGATTCTCTTCGGAAGAAAATTAATCTCAGAATGTGAATAGTCGGTTAGTGTAGCTTCTTCATACACCAAGGAGAGCAGTGTTTTGACTGGTCTCATTTCGACGGCACTAAACGAAAGCAGTGCCTTGTAAAAGCGAAAGCGTGGGACGATGAAAACTAGGAAAAATGGGAAAAAAAATTTTACTGACTTCAGAATGTTTTTTATACAACAATATAGTGCTGTTAGCTTTACCCTACTGTTGAATTTCAACAAGAACAAGTAAGCACTTGTTCTACGTAACACTATACACGCTATGCTAGTAAACTGATACAGTAATGACACTACTTGGTATCCAAATATACCGTATCACCACTTGATTGCTTGTAACCAATGGGAAACCTATGGTTGTGTTTTTGCAGTGCACAGCGCCCATGTCCCAGGCCATGGCGTCCCAGCCCTCCCCCCAGCAGATCCCCCCGCCCGCGATACAACAACCAGGGCCCCAGCCCAGAAAGGACCTGATGACCACCACCACCACCCCCAGCATGGAGACCCTGAGCCCCCCAGAGCTGGCCCCTCAGCCCCTGCCCTTCCCCTCAAACACCCAGCGCTCCTCCTCCCCCAAACCCGACCCCTCGGAGCTGTACCTCAAGTCCAAGGCCATGCTGGACAGCAAACGTGAGTTCACACACGCACGCTCACACACACACCCACACACTCACACACACCAACGCACACCCACCCACACAAATACACTACACACTCCCTGTCTGACTGTCTCTCATCTAAATCAAAGCCTTTGGGATTCCTCGCTGTGTTTAAATTCTTATTCTATGATCTAGGAATGTAAGCTCTATTCTGCTCCTCTCCTCATCCTGATTATTCTTGACTAATCTACTTCTATAATGTCTATGATATCCTCTCGTCTCGTCTCCTCTCCTCTCTTCTCCTGGAAACAGCTCCAAACACCAAGGAGCTGGATGTGTTCATCAAGAGGAACCAGGAGTCGGGCTTTGGGTTCCGGGTCCTGGGAGGGGAGGGGCCTGACCAGCCGGTAAGAAGCCTTGTATATAATAATAATAATAATAATAATAATAATAATAATAATAATAATAATAATAATAATAATGATAATAATAATAAATTGGATTTAGTTGTTAGCGCTTTCTTGAGCTTTCTTGGATCTCAAAGCACTTTACAAATTGGTTGCCAAATTAGGTATACACAACAAATGGACTTACAGACAGACAGACAGACAGACAGACAGACAGACAGACAGACAGACAGACAGACAGACAGACAGACATCAGACAGACAGACAGACAGACAGACAGACAGACAGACAGACAGACAGACAGACAGACAGACAGACAGACAGACAGACAGACAGACATCAGTCAACAATCAGTCTGGGTGACGCCATGGCAGCCAATTTACGCCAAACTTGCTCACCCAACACATCGCAATAGACTTTTGCACACACACACAGAGACACAGACAGACTGTCCCATAGTGGCCTTTATGAATCCATGTATGTCTCTCCTCCTCCTTTTATGTGTGTATATTACACTGTAATATCAATGATGCAGAGGCCTCCATCTGTCTTCCTCCGTCTCTCCCCTCCTCCTCCTCCTCCTCCTCCTCCTCCTCCTCCGGTCAGGTGTACATCGGGGCCATTGTGCCGCTGGGCGCGGCGGAGAAGGACGGCCGGCTGCGGGCGGGCGACGAGCTGATGTGCATCGATGGCGTGCCCGTCAAGGGGAAGTCCCACAAGCAGGTGCTGGAGCTGATGACCAACGCCGCCCGCAACGGCCAGGTCATGCTGACTGTCCGGCGAAAGCTGACCCACACAGGTGTGGCTTCCGCATGGTCCCTAAGGGCAAGGGGTTTGTGTTGTAGAGGCAAGGGGGATGGGGGGGTAAGGGCTGGGGGGGAGTGGTTGTGTGTGTCTATCTGTGCGTTTATCTGTTTGTATTTGTCATTCCCTGTGGAAAGTGTTTGAGGGACGGTGAGGAATTGAGCAAGTGGAGTGATAAAACACGTTTTTTTGTTGTTGTGTGTGTGTTTTCTAAAAACTCATTACCGTCACCGCATGGAAGGCCAGAGAGGCATCAGTCAGAGAGACTGTTTAACGTCTCACTGGGTAAACTCACAGCCTGCTTGTCGCCATGGCAGCTGTGTTTACAGACCAAAATAAGCTCCTTTGGCATAAGCACCTTTTGAAAATGGCTTTGGATTTGGTGCATTATAACGACACACTTGATCGAGCGGACCGGAGAAGAAGTGTCAATCAATCAATCACAGAGTCCGAAATATAAAAAACGTTTTAAGAGGACTGACGTCGAGAGAGACTCGCCAAAAACAAACACGTAATGCCTAGTAGCTTAACTGAAAAAAAGAAACGACAACAAGAAAAGATTTCATCCCACAGGTTTTATTCCCGGAAAAGTTTCTCCCATGTCAGGTCCGACTGTGTTTACCTCGCCGAGCCTCTGTCCGTGGTGGAGTGTTTGCGTGGGGGATTTCAGTTGGTGAGTGGAAGACTCCAGGAACAAGTAATTCAGAAAGTCTAGACGAGAGACTTTTGACTGGGAACGACAAAGCCAGCGAGGGCACACCTTTCACACGACAAGCTGGCAGCCAAATCCCTGTTACTGTGGAAAGCCTCTCAGGAAAACAACAACCACTTCCATCTGTCACTCAACCCAAAGTGTTGTCATAGCGTTGTGTTACCGAGCACTGCTGCGGATCCACCTCGCCGTTAAATACGGATTCAAACCAAAGAACTACAAAAAAGTTTTGCTCTAATCCTTTAATACTTTAAATCCATGACAGTGGTGATATGTTGTGCGAATAATGGATTATGGCATAATAGATGTAGTTACACCACCTGTACACCTGTGTATTTTTAAAAAGTTATACTTTTTCCCGTATCGCCCGGTTATAATAATGTATAATAATAATAATAATGTTCCTTATTTCTTCCATGTCGTCCGGTTCTGTGCCTTTGTCCTCAGAAGGGAGTGGAGAGGAGGAGGGAGGTCCGCCGCAGCCCCTGCCACCCCAGCACATGGTGAGCGACTCCCCTAAGCCTCTCCGGATCGAGGTGCCCACCTCGGCCCCGGCCCCGCAGCCGGAGCACTACGACGTCACGCTGCAGCGCCGCCACAACGAGGGCTTCGGCTTCGTCATCCTCACCTCCAAGAGCAGGCCACCACCTGGAGGTGAGACACACACACATGCAGACACGTTCACTTGCACACACACACACACACACACACACTCACACATACACAGACACAAATTCTGATGGCATATCATGGTTTATCTCGTGATTAACCACATTGACATGACGCTAGTCCAACCGTTGCTCCAGAAAAATATTGGTTAATCTTCCATTTTTATACGGCTCAAATGCTAAATGCTAATCGGTTGGCCTGCTTCGCAATTTATTGATGTAAACGTTATAGTCCTGGTAAACCTCCAGTGAACCGTCCTTTGGTGCTCCATTCACATTGTACTCATCCGACCAAGTCCCCAAGTTTCAAAGAGGGCGAATTAAATTGGGGTGTTTTCCGCCTCGCCGGCATGCCGAAAGGTTAAAGGTCACGATTTCCTCTCATTAATGAACGTTTGGCTCGCGGTGGCTCCACTGATCCGTGCAGCATTCCATTTAGCTATCCCTCTTTTCCTCACTTTCATCCTTCTCTCCATTCCTTGCCTTCCTCTCTGTCATCGCTCAGTTACGTAAGAGTTGTTTTAAAACAGGCTTTCATAACCGTGTTAGTATGGCCGGATGCAGTGAGGTATACACAAACACACGTATACGTATATAATACTATGTATAGTACTCATCATCATCATCATCATCGTCATCCGCTTTGTCCGGGGTCGGGTCGCGGAGGTAGCAGTTCAAGCAGGGCATCCCAAACTTCCCTTTCCCGGGCCACATTAACCAGCTCTGACTGGGGGATTCCAAGGCGTTCCCAGGCCAGTGTGGAGATATAATCCCTCCACCTGGTCCTAGGTCTGCCCCACGGCCCCCACCCAGCTGGACGTGCCTGGAACACCTCCCTAGGGAGGCGGCCAGGTGGCATCCTTACTAGATGCCCGAACCACCTCAACTGGCTCCTTTCTATGCACAGAAGCAGCAGCTCTACTCCGAGTCCCTCACGAATGGCTGAACTTCTCACCCTATCCCTAAGGGAGATGCCAGCCACCCTCCGGAGGAAACTCATTTCCGCCGCTTGTATCCGCGATCTCGTTCTTTCGATCATGACCCACCCTTCATGACCATAGCTGAGAGTAGGAACGAAGATAGACCGGTAGATTGAGAGCTTTGCCTTCTGGCTCAGCTCTCTCTTCGTCACAACGGTGCGATAGAGCGACTGCAACACCGCACCCGCTGCTCCAATTCTCCGGCCCATCTCTCGTTCCATTTTACCCTCTCTCGAGAACAAGACCCCAAGATACTTGAACTCCTTCACTTGGGGTAAAGACTCATTCCCTACCTGGAGTAGACAATCCATCTGTTTCCTGCTGAGAACCATGGCCTCAGATTTGGAGGTGCTGATCCTCATCCCAGCCGCTTCACACTCGGCTGCGAACCGATCCAATGAGTGCTGCAGGTCGCAGACTGATGATGCCATCAGGACCACATCATCTGCAAAAAGCAGTTGTATATGTATATGTACAATATGTATAGTACTGTGCATTAGTTTTAGGCAGGGGTTGCTGCTTTGAAGGCAAAGGGTGGTCACACCATATATTGATTTAATATGGATTTTCTTTTCACTCACTTTGTATTTTATTGATTAAAATAACAACACAATTAACATTTATGTTTTATTAAAAGCATTCTTACGTTAAAGCGTTTTTTTCCACACCTGCCTTAAACATTTGCCGAGGACTGTATAACCTCTCTAAGAACAAGGCTATTTAGGTTTTGAAAACATATCCCTAGCACACACAAACGGGACTAAAGAAATGTGCAGTAAATCTATATTTGTGTCTTTTTCCCCCCTTCCATTTTAGTCATCCCCCACAAGATCGGCCGCATCATCGAGGGCAGCCCCACGGAGCGCAGCGGCCGCCTGAAGGTGGGCGACCGCATCTCTGCCGTCAACGGCCAGTCTATCATGGAGCTGTCCCACAACGACATCGTGCAGCTCATCAAAGAGGCGGGCAACGCCGTCACGCTCACCGTGGTGCCCGAGGACGGTACGCACGCGGCACTGAACTCTGGGAGACTGAGTTTGTCAGATTACTCGTATGAAAACAAGACTAGATGGGGCTGTGGATAGTGTGTTGGTGGAATGGGGTCGTGGGGGGTCTGTGCGTGATTGCATGTGCGGTCGTGAGGGGCTGCAATAACAACCGCTGCAAAGACTTGATTGGCTGGGATTACTTCCTGGTGGTGTAGCTAGTCTAATATAAATCTGTAGCTGCACAGTGTCTGTGTGTGTGTTCCATACTAAAGGAAGTGTGTGTGGGTGTGTTGTGTTTTATAGAGAACAGTGGGCCTCCATCTGGAACCAGCTCAGCCAAGCAGAGTCCGTCAGCCCTGCACAGAGCTGTGGGCCAGCAGCCTGCCAGCCTGCCTGACAGGTAGCAGAATGTACACACACACACACACACACACACACACACACACACACCGTTGCTTGCCATGTGTTAAGTTTCAAAGTTCTTCAAAGCTGGACCGATTATGGGGAAAACTTTTCTTCTTTGGTACCACATGCCGTCTGCAGGGGAACGAAGAGAAAGAGACGGAGCGAAGGGAAGAGAGACAGAGGAGAAAATGAGATTAGAGGGGTTGAGTGGCGTGGCTGATTGCGTCTTTGATCAGATTCTTTAAAGCAGACCTCTTGGGTCAGCCATTTTAATACGTTACCACCGCAAAAGATTACTCATCGACTTTAGCCTTTTTGTCCCTCTCTTTTATGGCTTTCTTTCTCTCTTTGTGTCTGTTCCATGCATCTCTCTCTCTCTCTCTCTCTCTCTCTCTCTCTCTCTCTTCCTCTCTCTCCTTGTCTTTTAGCTTTCTCCTTCTATCTCTGCCTGCATCTATCTCGATATCTGTCTGTATTTGTGTGTAATTGTATCTCTCCCCTTTTTTCTCTCTCGCTCTCTCTCTCGCTCTATCTCTCTTTGACGTTTAGCTTTCTCTTTCTTTCTTTCTCTGCCAGCATCTATCACGATATCTGTCTGTATTTGTATTTATATTGCCCCTTCTCTCTCTCTCCCTGTCCATAATCCTTATACAGTTAGAGGTTAAACAATAGTTTTAGCCTGTCAGAGTTGCCTAGCGGTCAAACAGTAGTTTCAGCCTGTCAGAGTTGCCTAGAGGTCAAACAGTAGTTTCAACCTGTCAGAGCTGCCTAGAGGTCAAACAGTAGTTTAAGCCTGTCAGAGTTGCCTAGAGGTCAAACAGTAGTTTCAGCCTGTCAGAGTTGCCTGCAGCTCAAAGCAACGCACACTCCACACCCAGAGAGGCATGCGGACTAAAGACAAACAAACAGAGACTGACAGACGCACTGACTAACGACAAACAAACAAACAGAGACTGACAGACGCACTGACTAACGACAAACAAACAAACAAACAAACAAACAAACAAACAGAGACTGACAGACGCACTGACTAATGACAAACAAACAAACAGAGACTGACAGACACACTGATTTAGGACAAACAAACTGAGACGGACGGACGGACGGACGGGCAGGCGGACGGGCGGGCGGGCGGGCTAATGGGCGGGCGGGCTAGCGGGCGGGTGGGCGGGTGGGTGGCTGGCCAGAGGAGTCCTGTCAGGGCTCAGCTTCTTTCAAGATAGTCCAGTGTGTCTCCACTCTCACTGAGACGGCGGTAATGAGCTCTGTGAAGTGTGGAAGTCAGCCTCCGCCGTAAACGCCCAAGCCTCTTTTAAAGAAAGACAGCCGGGGCCCGTCCTGTCTTAACTCCCTCAGAGTCTGAGGAGGAGAACCTGTACCGGTTCTCCCCCCGTCTCACGGCTCCCCTCCCTGTGATTGGTGCAGGAATGGAGAGGCTGAGGAGAAGTACAGGACCCTCCCATCGATGGAGGTTGGAACGCTCGTCCCGTCCGGCTCAAAACAGGTGAGGATCCAGGTTGGACGGTACCAGCCTTTGGAAATGGCTCCGATCGGTCATTGAAGTACCCATTGTCAATTGTCAACGATTACTTTAAAAGCGCTGAATCCGTTGAATGTGTTCTTTGAACCTGACTCTCTGCACATTCGTGCGATGGGCTTTGTCAAACTCATTGTGCAAAATGGGCCATCGGCAATATATGGGACCTAGTCCCATTTCCAGTCCAGAGAGTGTGATGCTGACAGAGGTGTGTGTGTGTGTGTGTGTGTGTGTGTGTGTGTGTGTGTGTGTGTGTGTGTGTGTGTGTGTGTGTGTTTGCGACAGGGCCTTTTCCACGTGGAGCTGGAGCGGGGTCAGCGAGGGTTCGGCTTCAGTCTGCGGGGGGGAAAGGAGTACAACATGGGCCTGTTCATCCTCCGACTGGCCGAGGACGGACCCGCTCTCAAAGATGGCAGGATACATGTAAGACCAACTGACTGACTGATGGATGACTGGCTGGCTGGCTGACTAACCATATGACTGGCTGGCTGTATGACTGACTGACTAGCTGGCTGGCTGTATGACTGACTGACTAGCTGGCTGTATGGCTGACTAGCTGGCTGTATGGCTGACTAGCTGGCTGTATGACTGACTGACTAGCTGGCTGGCTGTATGACTGACTGACTAGCTGGCTGTATGGCTGACTAGCTGGCTGTATGAATGACTGACTAGCTGGCTGTATGGCTGACTAGCTGGCTGTATGACTGTATGACTGACTGACTAGCTGGCTGTATGGCTGACTAGCTTGCTGGCTGTATGACTGACTAGCTGGCTGTATGGCTGACTAGCTTGCTGGTTGTATGACTAGCTGGCTGTATGACTGTTTGACTGACTAGCTGGCTGTATGGCTGACTAGCTTACTGGCTGTACAACTGACTAGCTGGCTGTATGACTGTATGACTGACTGACTAGCTGGCTGTATGGCTGACTGGCTTGCTGGCTGTATGTATGTATGACTGACTAGCTGGCTGTATGGCTGACTAGCTGGCTGGCTGTATGACTGACTGGCTGGCCATATGAATGGCTGGCTAAATAACAGAATGGATGACCATATATGTACCTGTATGTAGACACCATGTCTGAATGGTTCTCAGTCTCTCTTCCTCTGTGCTGTTGACACAATGCATCAGAGCTGCTGAAACGGAATGGCTGATTCACTTCTGAGGGGCTGGAGATGTTTGTTAGTCCTGTCACAGCGTGGTGCATAGCGGGGACCGTTGTTATTCAGCATGATAGGAGAGAGCAGAGAGCCGCAGCTAAGCCTCTGTGTGTGTGTGTGTGTGTGTGTGTGTGTGTGTGTGTGTGTGTGTGTGCAGGTCGGAGACCAGATAGTGGAGATCAACAACGAGCCCACTCAGGGCATCACACACACGAGGGCCATCGAGCTGATTCAGGCCGGGGGCACAAGGGTCCTGCTGCTGCTACGACCAGGTCTGGCTCTGCACCTCCCCGGACCACCACACACACACACACACACACACACACACACACACACACACACACACACACACACACACACACATCGCTCACACACACCTAAAAAAATACACACGCCTAAAAAAATACACACGTACACACACACACATTATACACCCACGCACTCACAAAAACTTCCACACTCTTGCACACACACACACACACACACACACACACACACACACACACACACACTCACGCACACACACACACAACACACAGACACACACACACTTTGTCCTTAGAAATACTCTCTCACATATTGTTACTGGTAATAGCCCTGCTAGCTCCACTGACTGTTCTATTAGCGTCAAAGCGTCTACACGCAGTTGACTTTTTGCTTGATAGCTTGCTGCTGAGTTTCCTTATTTCCATTGTTGCTGTCCTGGAAAAACTTTGGAACTCCTATTGTGTTGCTTGATAATAAGCACCTTAATAAGACATTTTGGCAATGCCTTGGAAAATGCTGAAAATCACTTTTAAAAACGCTGAAAGTATCAATTTGAATCATGAAACATAACGCTTCATTGCGTTGACTTTTTGGAGGTACTAAGGTTTTTCCATCACACCGACATCATGCATGTGTTGCAAGCGTCTTTCTTGACTCTCTCTCTCTCTCTCTGTTTCTCTCTCTCTGTCTTTCTCTCACTCTCTCTTTCTGTTTCTCTCTCTGTGTCTCTCTCTCTCATTCTGCTTCTCTCTCCTGTCTGCTTAATTTTCTGTTTGCCTCTTCTTGCCTCTTTCTACCTCCCATTCTTTCTTTATTGCACACTGGCATTATTCTCTCTCTCTCTCTCTCTCTCTCTCTCTCTCTCTCTCTCTCTCTCTCTCTCTCTCTCCCCACCTCCGTTTTTCTCTCTCTTTTCCTCCTGTAGGTCAGAACTCTCCTTCCACCCAGGGCTTCTCTGTGAAGCCCGAGCTGCAGTAAAGGCCCCACTGCTTTTCTTGGTCTGTTCCCCCATAACTTTCGGTAAACCTCCTTCTCCTTCACCTCTCTCTCTCCTCTGCTTCTCTCCTCTGCCGTCAAGAGTCGTTCATTTCCAGCACAAGTAGCCTGTCCTCTTCTTTTTTTTTTTTTTTTTGCTTCGCTCCAGTGTCAAATCGATCTGAAGTAGCCATTGAAAGCAGGCGGCTCTCGAGTGGCGCCGAGTCTGCAATGCAACCTTCCTTTTCTTTGTGTTTCTTCCTTGACTTTCCCAATCTGTTTGTGCTTTGGAGTGAGGAATGGTTACAAGGAAAAGGGAGAGTTGCTTCACAATTGAACACGGCCACTACGGCAGAGCAGGGCTTGACCTGTAGCAGTGACTTCTGGGAAAAGGAGTTCATTAACCACCCTTTGAACGGCTTTTGACTGTTGCCTCGGATGATATTTACAGTTTAATGGTGAAACCCAACATGCCACTGAACGTACACTCCAGCCAGACGACAGTAATGACTTAGAGCTCACGTAAACTTTAACTAGATATTGATCAGCGAATGTCAAAGTGCAAAAGGATGTCTGTGTGTGTACAGGGAGCATCACCTTCATGCAAGGATCATGTTTGGAGTACACTTCTATGACTTTTACCGCATAGAAATCGCAAGCTCATTTCTGCAGCACGTCCATATCTCTCTCTCTCTCTCTCTCTCTCTCTCTTTCTTTTTCTTGCTTGCGCACTCTCTCTCTCGGCCCCTATATCTTTTTGGGTTTTGGCTGGATCTGTTCTCGCTTAATCAACCCTTATCGTCCCGCGGGGGAAATTGGATTGTCAGTGGCGGGTGAAGACTAACACCTTTCCATTGAACGCCTCTGTCATCGACTGATGCATATCTTCAGCCAACCGCGAATTACTCATAATGAAACGTCCTATGCAGAGACGCATAGGGAATAAGTTTTATTGACCTGGGTTTTTTTGGGGGGGTCTTATGAATTTTCAAGATGCGTTCTATTGAATATGCTAAGCACACCACACAGGCTGTATATTTCAGCCTTTACTGCGATGTTAATGACTTAATACTGAAGTTGACCTCCCTCTCCGAGGCGAGACCTTATGGCATTGATATTAATAATAAATAATAATTCATAATAAATGACGTCTCACTTAGTCTCTCTCAATCCCACCCGTTCCAGGTTCATATGAGAAAGCCAACATGTTTGCCTCCAGCCTCCCCAGACTGTCCGACGACCAGCCATCCCCCGCCTCTCCATCCCCCGCCTCCCTCTCCACCTCCGAGCTGTCCCCCTCCCCCATCCACACCCCGGCCCCGGAGGAAGCCTCCGACCGGGGCCAAAACACCAGCCCCGATCCCCCGCGCGAGCACGCCAGCCAGGCCAACCCGTCCAGAGGCCGCCGCCAACAGGACCGACCCGTCGACCCGGACGCCCAGCGCCGGAAAGCCCAGCAGTCCCTGAAGAGCGAGCCCAGCGTGGGCCAGAGCAACAGGTCCAGCCCCAGGAGAGCCGCAGAGGACCTCCAGGCCGAGACGCGTGCCGGACGCTCCCAGAGCCCCAGGAAGGCGGACCGGGGCGGGCAGCCCGAGCCTCGCAGCGGCTCCCTGGAAGAGCTGGGCCGGGAGCGGAGGCCCCACCGCTCCTCCAGCCCCAGGAAGGGCTCCAAGAAGGGGGAACCGGGGGAGCCGCAAAGCCCCAGGAGGCCTGCCGGCCAGCAGCCCCCCGCGGAGCCTGGGAAGGAGCGGAGGAACAAGGAGGAGGAAGCACGGCGCCGGCGGGAGAGGGAGGTGTCCGGAGGAGACAGCCGGGGGACCGGCGAGCGACGCCCGAGGGACACGGGCACGGAGCGGGAGGCGCAGGAGCAGGCGGAGCCGGACGCCGACAGCGCCACCCTGAGCCGCAGGGCAGAGAAAGAGGAGAGGAGAAGAGCGAAAGAACGAGAGAGCAAGCAGCGAGGAGGAGTTGAAGGGCCACCTGAGGAGAGCGACAAGAAAGACCTCCGGGGGTCCAACAGTAGCATCCAGGACCCCTCCTGCAACGGGGGCTCCGGGGGTAAGAAGCCTGCCATCACCCCCGGCCCCTGGAAGGTCCCCAGCACGGCCAAGATCAAGGCCCAAGGCGAGGCCCCTCATCCGGGCAACTGACGAGCGATTAGTTCCCCTCGGTTTGGCCCCACTTGAACTTGATAGAAGCATCTCGGACGTTAAGGGAGCGACGAGGCAATTTGCATCACTGTGTAACCATAGTCCCATTGCCCTCAGTGCTTAGCAGTGCTTTAATACCCGTTCTCTTTGTCAGCCAGTTTGCATATACACGGGCTGTTTATATCGGAACTGACATTGGCGGCTGCATGCATACCCCATGTGCATGCGTGTGTGTGTATTTGAGTTGGTACGTGTACGTGTTTTGGATGTGTATGTGTGTGTTTGCTTTAGGGTGCGGGGTGTATGGGTGTCTCAAACAGGAAGTGAGATTGAAGCCTCATCTCTTTACTGTGCCAATCAGAGACTCCGGGTTAGTTCTATTTTTGAAGAAGAAGAAGAAGAAGAAGAAGAAGATGATGAAGAAGAAGGTGCTCTCCGTATCCTCACTGTGAAAGAGGGTGCACTTCCTCTGCCCGCTTTGATGAAGGAACCCTGTTGGCTGTCACGTTAATGGATTCTAAAGGACTCTGTGTGTAGTCAGGCAGTGAGTCAGCTTCCAGATAGACTCATTCCTTCCCGGCTCCAATAGAGAAGCCCGACAAGGAGGCGTTGCCTCTCTTTCATCAACGGAATCGAGAATGGAGTGACGCAAAGTCCTGCTTCAATTGGAATACCTTTCTGTTTATGTCTGGAAAAGCCTAGACCAGAGACGGTGTGTGTGTGTGTGTGTGTGTGTGTGTGTGTGTGTGTGTGTGTGTGTGTGTGTGTGTGTGTGTGTGTGTGTGTGTGTGTGTGTGTGTGTGTGTGCGTGTGTGCGTGCGTGTGTGTGTGACTGCGTGTGTGAACTCTGAATCAGTCTTTCCTTGTCATCGGCTTTGCAGTGAGCTTCATTCTGTGGTGTTCTCTAGAGTCTTTATATATGCATTGATCCCAACGACCAAGACACTTGTGGTTGAGTTTATTACCTGTGTGTTTATAACGAAGTATAATTTATTAAGAATTATATATGACAAAGAAATATATTCTGTAAGTAAAACTATCCATACTGAGCCATTTCACTTTTTGGATGTTTGGATGTATGGAGATTTGCAGAAATAGAATGTATAGATTCAACATCACTATGAACTATGAACATCACAACATCACTATGAGCATATCACAATGCCTCTTAGGTATATATGTTCAAATTCAAATTCAAGCCAAATTCAGTTGATACTGCTGATAACATCGTGCGATGGTTTAATATCACGATGTTATCAGCAGTATCAACTGAATTTGGCTAATCTCTGTTGGTGTTTGAGAGTATTGTATTAGTCTATACATTCTATTTCTATATTCCACCATGATAGTGACGACAGTCAAACAAGTCCATTCCATTCTTGTAACATTGTTTACTGTCATCAGCTATGGGTCTATCTATATTTGGTCCTATGGCTTTGTGTGAACTACAAGCTAACCAGTTGACCTATGTATTTTAGACATTGCTGTAGCTGGGTCTGTGCTTTCATATCCCAATACAGTAATATACATTATTTAGAAGAAATATTATAATCTAGATTTAGCTATTATGTAACTGAATCAGAAGGTCATTGTTTGATGTGAGAGGATTGCCTTTATGGAAGAGATAAAGTAATTAGCATTTAGTTCATTTTTTTGGGGTGGGGGGGGGGACACAAACATGATTTTTTTTCTCATTATGAACCTTTATGTGTATTTTTTGGTTTACTAAATTGTCATGCATTAGCAAACAGGAACAAAAAAAAAAGAAAAAAATGTATCATGTATACATAATGAAGGAAAAATCTACACAGCACTGAAATTATATAGAGTTGCTCTATCCAATACTGTACACTGTTTCTTGTAAACCCTCTTTGGATATAGCTTGTGTTGTAATTATCTGTGATTCTGTGGAGAACAGGGACATCTAGTGGAATTAATGGACATGACACTACAGTTGAGGCCAGTGGCTGGTTTGAATTCTTTATAATTTTGTGTTGGAAAATAAGTTGTTGATCCCAATCTTGACAATTCTGTCCATCTTATCACTCAGTCTTGTTTCAAAAATATAGATTTAATTGTCAAATGATTGATTTTTTAATTCATATATAGATGCTTTCATATTTCTGTGTACTAGTTTACTTCCACACCCTGATATTCATGTGTCTTATACTGTGGCCTTGCATTGCTTTAACCGAAAAGAAAAACGCCTTTGGATCTCACATGACGTGGTAGTTGTAAATGTTTATAAATTGTACAGCACCTGTATAAATACTTGCCTTCATTCAGGAAAAAATACAATCTCTGTAAATCGCTCCATTATTTTTTTAAGTGATCGAAAGAAAATGCTATAAATGGGTAAAAGGAAATAATCTGTTCATGGCATTATGTTCATGCACTGATAAATAAAGTTTTACTGAATAAACAACATGTCACTGTTTTAATTAATATGTGTGTAATAGTTGTAGGTCTGCACTCACTCTTAGTAGCGTAAATATTAGAATAGGTTTCCAAGAGTAGTAATTTGCTTTCAACTCTGAGTCATTCTAAAAAGATGTTGTGCAATGTAGCGGGCTTACAGTAGTAGTAGCCTGCAGCTGGATGGTTAATTGCTATGTCAATCTAAAACTGAATTCTACGGAGGCATACGCATATTTGTAAAAGACTGCCGCTGACGTGATAAACAGGAATGCTATTTTTCATCAAACCGAAGTGGAAGTATCTGTTTCGTCGGTTCGCACAGTCGCCCTGAAAAAGATTACGTCAGCAGCACCACAGAACTGTGTGCGTGCAGGAGTGCACGGACTCCAATCAGCGTGCACTTCAACTCCCATAGAGCAACATAGTCCTTCGAACTACACTGCCCTTTACGCATGCGCATACGCTGAACTTGATGCAGCAAAACTACAAATACATACAAAAGAACTACAATTTCTTATCGACTTGCGCACTAAGGACTAATAACCTTTTAAATGTGTGTTCGTGCAAAATGGCAGCACAGGTTGACGTCTTCTGTGGCAAATTAGAAGAAAATCTAAGAGACAGTATTGATAAATTAACCAAAGACAAGAAAAAGAAAAAGAAAAGAGCCATTTCACCGCCAGCTGACAAACGCGAGCGTTCGGAGAAAGAAGCAAAGAAAGTGAAGCTCCATCATCACCAACAACAACACCATCAACAAGCACACGCTCAACAACGAATGCACCAAGGGTTTTCTCAGCCGAAAAATCTCCCACCTCCCAACTTCAACACCGAAAAATCTGCGCTGCATCACCATCAGCACAACCACCATCACCACCACAATAACCAAACGAATGGAGGACCAGTCAGGAAGAAGCCACAGCCTCCCCTGCCTCCTCCTCCGCGGAAGGTATCAACCCAATCGGACAAGAAGCAAGCGCCAATACCTCCTGCTCCACCTGCCCTCTTTACTTTCACGCCGCTCAAAGTGTCCAAGCCTAAGAGTCTTGATCTCAAGGTAAATCACAGGCAAAAAGACATACAACTGAAACCCAAGAAGGAAAATACAGAGGCCAACGTTAAGAATGGAGACGTCAAGAAAAAGAAGGGTAAGATGCTTATATTGACCTAGATAAGCCTTTACAGCAATTGATATGAATGTGTGGATTTATTTAACAGTAATGTATATTTAAACCTAATATATTATTTTCTTAGAATGTTTTAAAATACCTTATAAAAACACACATTATATTGTTTCCAAATACAATCATGTCCAAATGCATTTTCTCTTTATCGTTCTGATCCCTCACCAGAGTCGAGGCCCAGGCCCCAGGACGAAAACACAAAGTCACAGACGCTGGAGGAGTACCTTCTGAAGAAGAAGAACAAGAAGAAGAGGAGGCACAGAGAGGAAGAGCACGGCAAGAAGCTCCGGCGTGTCCACAACAAGGAAGTCCAAACTCTTCCTGTGGTGCTCCCACCAGACCTCAGCTTTCCCTCCCCACCCAACTCTGCGGGTCTCAAGCCCCCGGGGTCGGGAGCCAACGAGAACCAGCACCCCCAGCTCCTCCACGCAACCACGGTCAAACCCCCACACGTCCCTTTCCTCTCCCATCAGGAGCACTTCATCCGGAGCTCCAGCCTCCACACGGGCACCTGGTGCGGGCGCCTGATGCACGAGGAGTGGCAGGCCAACGGGGGCGGCCTTGTTCTGCACGGCTACGCCGACGAGCTGGCCTGTCTGGGGCCCGCGGGCATTGAACGTTACGCTCAGGAATTCCTAGGTTTGGCGTTTGGCGAGAAACCGCGTGGCGCAGCTCGTTACGCGCTGGCGGTGGTGCACGGCGCGGCCTCCTACCTGCCCGACTTCCTGGACTACTTTGCGTTTAACTTCCCCAACACGCCGGTCAAGATGGAGATATTGGGGAAGAAAGACATAGAGACCACCACCATCGCCAATTTCCACTCTCAGGTATATGCACCTCAACAGCATCACAGCATTGTATGTCCTGGACCTTGATTTGAAAAGAGATACAGTAAAGATCCTTTACCCATCCTATAGTATGAGACTGTCAATTAAGGGTTTTCTGAATATGTGGGAAAGTACAAACAAAATGCACAGGTGCAAGAGCATGCAACCTGATTAGAGGCACATTATTCTGATGTACCTTATTGGCTTCTGGTGAGGACAGCATATGTCTCTCTCCTGCATTCCTAAATATCCCTCTATGGGCCAGGCAATCTTCCTCTGCACAGGGTTCAGAGTTCAGGAGGTCACTAAGGTACTGTGTCATCAGTTATCTGAGCACTGAGGGTGGAGGCTGTGGGGTACCCCTGTGTAGAATAGTTTTGATAGACTCTGCAGCTATTCCCACACCCCACGACTGTGCTTGCATCATGGTTTAAGGCCTGTTTCTTAAACCGAGTTATGATGAGGCACTTGAAAAAGCAGGTGATATGAATAGAAGACACATTTTTGGTATGTTTTATATTTTATATTATGTCAGACACAAAATTGCTTAAAGATAGTTTTGGTATGAATTTATGGAATTAGATTTGGTACTAAAATGAAAAAATATATATATTTATACGATATATAAAACCGAATTTTTGCTCCTGAGATCTGTTTTTTTATTTGTATTATTTGCTGATGTTTTTTGGCAAGGTATGTTTTCGTTGGACACTAAAAAGCCAAATGAATATAAAAATATGAAGTGGAGTGATTGTCCTAAGGATGCTGTAGTGAGGTCATCTCTGATGTTTAGGTCTTTCTAACCACCCCTCTCACCCTTGTTGTGGATGACTGGCCTTCCATTGGACACAGTTGTCCGTTCAGTTCAGAGTACATCAGCGTTAAGTACAAAAGAGGCTCCTGTGCCAAGTTTCCCCTGGTTGCCTAGAGCCCTAATGGAGCTGTGTTTGTTCCACGACACTGAGATATAGTCCACTTGACCTAACTTTACACAACGGTGTGAGTGAGTGAGTGAGTGAGTGAGTGAGTGAGTGAGTGAGTGAGTGAGTGAGTGAGTGAGTGAGTGAGTGAGTGATCATGTGAAGTTTAGTGAGGGAGTGATAGAGAAAACAGGCAAATAGGTAGGTAGGTGGCGGGCATAGGGAGATGCAAAAATCAATGATGGGCTGCTCTGTTTGTACACACAGAGTGTAGAGAGAGAGAGAGAGGGAGAGAGAGGGACAGGGAGGTTGGCTTGGTTTTTATCTGGAGTTTCCAAGGGCTTACGGCACAACAATAGGCCCTCTCTACAGGCTCCCGCAGACTCAATAAAAACATAGGCCCTGTGTCTGAAAAAAACGAAAACATGGTCGCTTCCCATGCCCAAGCACCGGCTGTTGTTCCCCACCCAGCTGCCTTAAACTCGGATGATGTGTCTAAAGCCTTGTATCCTATCAAATCTATACCCAATCTCCAACAGTTTCTTTTCAACGCTTTCATAATAGAATATAAGAATAGAATATAAGAAAGACAAGGAAAACATATATCAATTGAATAGCCTTTTCTTTATCCTTATGAACAAACTTATTATAGAAAGGGGGCTTGTACTGTGGCGCTCACCCTATTCAGACTGCTTTGGGACATTTGACCTCTCGTGGAGCAGGTGAGCAGGACGTACTGCTCGGGGACGTACCGGGCGGGGCCCATGAGGCAGATCAGTCTGGTGGGGGCCGTGGACGAGGAGGTGGGAGACTTCTTCCCCGACTTCCTGGACATGCTGGAGGAGTCGCCGTTCCTGAAGGTCAGGAGACAGCTTTGACTTGTTGACGCTTTGTTAGCGAACGCTAAGCCTTTTCTTTCTGACAGAAATTGATTGGAGGAGATTATATATTAAGTATTATGTTGAACTACTTTACAAGGTAGACATTATTCGCTAAATGTAACAGCAGTGTACTATTGTATGATTGCACACTTAACCTGCTGTTTACTGTGTGTGTGTGTGTGTGTGTGTGTGTGTGTGTGTGTGTGTGTGTGTGTGTGTGTGTGTGTGTGTGTGTGTGTGTGTGTGTGTGTGTGTGTGTGTGTGTGTGTGTGTGTGTGTGTGTGTGTGTGTGTGTGTGTGTGTGTGTGTGTGTGTGTGTGACCTCAGATGACCTTGCCTTGGGGCAGCCTCTCCAGCCTGAAGCTGGACTGTCGTTCCCAGAGCGACGACGGACCAATCATGTGGGTCCGGCCGGGGGAACAGATGGTGCCTACTGCTGACATGCCCAAGTCACCCTTCAAACGCCGCAGGTCAGTCTGATAAATACTAAACCAGCGACTGCCCCATTTAAATGTTAAAATGACAGCCATTTAAATTCCCGTCCCAACAACTGTATCTGACTTGAACATCGACACCATCTTGATTCAAAATGTCACTGCTCCTTCCCCCAAAACGCTGCGTCAGCCAATATTCAGACGTGTCGGTCCGTTCTGTCACAGGTCCATGAACGAGATCAAGAACCTGCACTACCTGCCAAGGGCCAGCGAGCCCAGGGAGGTTCTGTTTGAGGACCGGACCCGGGCCCATGCGGACCACGTGGGCCAGAGCTTTGACTGGCAGAGCACAGCCGCCGTGGGGGTGCTGAAAGCCGTGCAGTTTGGAGAGTGGTGAGCAGATTGACCCAACAATATTACAAACATTACAATATATGGAACAAAATCCAAGCGCTTTGTGTTTGGCAAAGCGCTATATCAATTAAATGCATTATTATTATTATTGTTATTATTATTATTATTATTATTATTATTATTAATAATAATAATAATAATAATAATAATAATAATAATAATAATTATTATTATTATTATTATTAATAAATAATAATAATAATAAACTGAGCGTTTAGTTTAGAATGTATAAAGTTCTAAAAACATCAGTGTCACATGGTGGTTTCTCGTTCTGTTTTGAAGGAGCAACTGTCCGCGGGTCACCAAAGACGCCGTGTGTTTCCACGCCGAGGACTTTAACGACGTGGTCCAGAGGCTGCAGCTGGACCTGTACGAGCCTCCAGTGTCCCAGGTACAGCAGGACCACCGGCTGACCCCAGAGCAGCCATCCAACACAACACATTTTGTGTTCCCTTTGATCTTATTCCTAATCTGCTTCACCTAGATGTATAGGGTTTGATTTACCTTAGGCCAGCAAACAGTCCAACAAATCAAAATCCTCGAGAAGTGTGCGTTCACCAATTTGTAGCATAGAGTATTTAAATGCTAGGCTATTTTATGGTGAGGTGTGTTTTTTTTTTACATAGAGATGACACAGAGAGATTAAAGTGTATGTATTTATGTGAACTAACTGTCCTCCTCCTCCTCTTCGTCACAGTGCGTCCAGTGGGTGGACGACGCCAAGCTCAACCAGCTGCGGCGCGAGGGCATCCGCTACGTCCGCGTGCCGCTCTGCCACGACGACGTCTACTTCATCCCCCGCAACGTCATCCACCAGTTCAAAACGGTGTCGGCCGTCTGCAGCCTGGCCTGGCACATCCGGCTGCGGCAGTACCACGCCGAGGAGGAGGAGGAGCCCCACCAGGAGGAGGTGGGGACCGGGGCCGGCCACCGGTCGGACGACACCCCCGTAACCCCGAGGGCGCAGCACGGTGCCCGGCCTCGAATGGACCGTGTGCAGGGCGCCGTGTTCCAGACAGACGAGTCCGCCTTTCCCAGGCCTGTGGCTCCTTTTAAAAAGCCCCAGGAGGAAGCCCCTGTAGAGGTCAGGTCAGTGCAGCTGGCTCCTCTCTTCCGGGACTTCCAGCCTGGATCAGCAAGGGACCACGGTCGTGCGGCTCCGGACCCAGAGCGGAGGCTGGACCACCCCCAGGCAGCACCAGTGCTGTCCCACCCTCTGGTCTCGGCTGGGCCCTCTCAGTACCCCTCCTGTCACTCTACAGACCTCCACTAATGACATCTGCGTGTGTGTGTGTGTGTGTGTGTGTGTGTGTGTGTGTGTGTGTGTGTGTGTGTGTGTGTGTGTGTGTGTGTGTGTGTGTGTGTGTGTGTGTGTGTGTGTGTGTGTGTGTGTGTGTGTGTGTCTCTCTCTGATGGACGCCCAGCTAGGGAGAACGTCTGGATTATGAGATTTTTCAGATATGGCTGGCGCCCCTCGGTGTCAAATGGAAGATATTGCGTTTTCCTTTTTTAAATTATTCAGACTTTTGTCTTGTGTGTAAAGAGGTGTAAAGAGGTTACACCTGGAGGTGTAAATTGTGTAAATTGCTTAATCATTTTTTGAGAAAACAACCTGCCTAAGGATGAACATTTTATAAAATATTAATATTTTTCATGGCCCTGCTCATAATATATACTTTATTAAATTAAATTAAATTAAATAAAATTAAATTAAATTAAATTAAATTAAATTAAATTAAATTAAATCAATTAGAAGACGTTTGATTTAGATGTGGAAATAGTTGGTATGATTTGTACAGGGTTTCTCTGAAAGGTTCGGTCGTTATACAAACACCTATAGAAAAAGGACCGTAAAATATTTTTAAGCAACATTTGACTCAAGTAAAAAGTAAGGCGATGTCACCACTAATTCACAAAGTATTCAACTGTAGTCTCACACAGCCCTATCATTCTTACTTCCTGGTTTGAGTTAAACCAATTAGAATTTAGAGCTTCAGGGAAACGGACTGCTCTCATCCATCTGTACGCACAGATCTTCCATTTCAATTTGATGATTTTAAATGTTTTCATTGTGTGCAAATGCATTTGTAAAGGACATAAAGTTGGTCTCACCCTTTTTGCGAACCACTTTTTTATAATGATTTTTGATGTGTTCTTACATCTCTGTTAAACATTTAAATTTGAAGTTAAAAACTGCCACATGGTTGTAAATCCATATTACAACACAAGGGTGTTGGTGTAACTTTCACCCAGACAAAAGTTGTGATGGTGTTGCACTAAGCAATAATCATTTGATCTTCGCTCACTGAGAGTGGTGAATTATATCCTTACATTTTAATCATGTCATTAGTATATTGTCCTAGCTGGGAATATGTCAATGTATGCACTTTTACTATATACTACTAAATTAAATCCATATCTAATTTATATATAAAGTTTAATATGCTAACGTCACTAGTGTTTGTCACACTGTTCTACCGTAGATAGGTGGTCTCACTGGCAATTTATCCTTGTATTTAATCCAGTGTAAGTAATTATGTTAGCTGCTAATCCATATTGATTTAGTTTGGGTGCAAAATAAATCTTGGTTCCAAACAAATCATAAGCAAACCAGCAAGATGAGACATTTAAACCCTCTGACCTGCCTCTATTGTCAACTAAATTTTGTCTAAGCAGAAGGTAATACAACCGTGGCCCAAAAACAAACGAGTCTTTGTGCCTTGTTTAACAGTAGACTGACTCATCGAACACCGTTTATTAAATCGCTAACAGGATATTAGCGATTAACGTTTTTAAGTGATTAACGCATCAAAGGATCGTTGTGCAACAATGCCTGTAAATGTTGGTTACGCCTTCTATGCTTGACTATCCTCTGGATTGACAATTTTGACAGGCTGAGATAGTGTGTACAGGTTGATTTTTACAACATGTAAATCTAAAAAGACAGGTGAGAATAATTATTGGCCTACTGGGGTTTTGCAAGTCATACAGAAACATCCGATAGGATGCCTTTTTGGTGGTAGGGTTTGACCGTTTTGCTATGGTGATTTTGTCAGTAGTTTTCATCTGTGTTTTGCAGCAAAATAGCCGTCTTGTGAAACAGTTAACCATTGTGTAGATTTAATTATCAGAGGCAGCTAACTGTGGTCTGTGTATTCTGTTTGCTTGAGCTGCGTTGCCTATATACCTTCAGCATTTCCATCCAGGAATGCTACTGTACATGTCCTAGAACCAAAACTCATTGTTGTCTGTGTATGTATCAAGGCATTTTTTTATATAATATTACTGCATATTGCTAAATAGTCTTTGTAGTTTTGGCCAGATAATAAGTTAAAATTTTAATAGATATTTTTTCTGATTACATCTTATTCACAGGGTAGAAATAATAAGAAAACACAAGCAAACAATTGAAATGCACAGAATTTGTTTGTATTTTTCTAAATAAATACTTTTACTTGTGCAATATGTGTACAGTACAAGAAATAGGACTTTGATTCTTCTTTCCAGTGAACCCTGTAAAAAGGACGATTCTCTGTATTCTGATCAAATTATTTTTCAAGTTGAGCGATATACTGTATAAATTAACGAAGAGCAAGTGTGTGAAATACAAAGTACAGCCTATGTTCAATCAGAAAAAGATTAATTAAATAAGCCTCTTGCCACCACGGCACACATTCCACTACGGCATACATTCTTGCACCAATGACAAGCGGCTACAGTCAGCCAGACTGCCATGACTACTGCTGTGCGCAGCTGGAGCGAGGAGGGTCTAACGAGCCGTAAAAAGGCAGCATGTGGGTCCTGTCTGAACAACTTCTATCTTCACTTTGTGGGTTCACCGGGAGCTCCAGCCTCAGACGCTGTTGTAGGAAGGGAGCGTGTCTTTCTAGAGGTTGTATATCTACGCCCAGGGTGCCAGCCCTGCTGGAGGTATTGCGGAGGGGTAGGGGCTGGTGAAGTGTTTCACACCCAGCTCTCAGGGTGGCTCCTTGGGCCTTTTGGCTTCCCAAAGCGATTCCCGAATCCTGGAGGAGAAAAAAAGAAGAGCGATAGAAAAAGTCATCAACTGGATTTTCAAGGTATGAAAGAAGCAATTGAGACCGATAGAAAGTAACGTGTCAGACATGTCTACATGCGACACGTCCTTAAGAACTACAACTATTAGATTACATGTCCTTAAGAACTACAACTATTAGATTACACTCCCTTAAGAACTACAACTATTAGATTACACGTCCTTAAGAACTACAACTATTAGATTACACGTCCTTAAGAACTACAACTATTAGATTACACGTCCTTAAGAACTACAACTATTAGATTGCACGTCCTTAAGAACTACAACTATTAGATTACACGTCCTTAAGAACTACAACTATTAGATTACACGTCCTTAAGAACTACAACTATTAGATTACACGTCCTTAAGAACTACAACTATTAGATTACATGTCCTTAAGAACTACAACTATGAGATGGAACTACAACTATGAGATGGAGCAAGAGGGTCAGGGGTTAAGGAGGCTGAACCTACCGAACTTGAACAATGACAGGGAGGCAGCGTAAGAAGGAGGAGGTCCAGGTTTGGTCGGTGGGGGTGGAGGGGCTGTCTTGGCTGAAAGGACAAGATTAAAAACACTTTTGACGTTAAGTCTCTCTGCTCCGGGCTCCTTTGACATTATCTGACTTAACAAAGAGATGTGCGTACTTACGTTTTGATTTTGGTCGGAAAAACTTCAAGCTCTGAAAACAAATTTAAATTAAGATGTCACCTTTTCGATTTGAAGTACAACCACGGATTGCTCCCTACTTGATGACCGTGTTTTTTTAACAAAAGGGTGAGTGTGAGTGGGTGTGGGTGAGTTACTGTACCCTGGTTCTACTCATGCCTTTGCCTCCGTTCATCTCCGACTTTGGGACAGCAGTGTCAGGCGACGCCCTGTTGTCTGCTAGCGGCTGTCCCCCTGCTAGGAGATCAATCATGATCAATATTAACAACATAGATTAACACTTTGAATGTAAACTGAGTCATGTGCTACATTCACTCTGTGAGTGTTTGTGCGTGTAACAAACAAAAGGAAATATGTAGGGAAGTATACTTAAAGTCACCCTTTTTGAACATTATTTTACTAACTAGTATTTTTTTTTCCATACATCAAAATGTCAAACATGTCAAAATGTAGCAACAATAAAAACGTGATCGAAACTCTTTCAGTCATAGGACGGCCGGTGTTCTGAAATTCTGAGCCTCCCCCTCAGGATGGGCTACCTTCGCAAACTGTGCATGAGCATTTACTTGGTAGCGCATTCTGAGTGGTAATTTCTCCCTGTCAAAATGGGCTACCAGGGCTTCACTGTGTTAAAAAGTATGAATTTACTTCAAAACACAGGGTAGTGCATTCTGAGCAGTCATTTCTCCTTGTCAAAATGGGCTGCAGGGCTTTAATGCGTTCAAAAAGTATGCATTTACTTCAAAATCACAGGGTAGCGCATTCTTAGCAGTAATTTCTCCTTTTCAGAATGGGCTACCTCATATTATTCAATTGAGGTAGCCCATTTGGAGGGGAGGCAACATTTTCCAGTAGTATTTGTTTAAAATTTTCAGTTGTATTTGATAATATGTGATACCGGGAAGCCCATTCTGAGGGGAGGCTCAGAAGTTCAGAACACCGGATACAACGCAAACAATATGTCGGTAAGCGAGTGGAGACTTTGTGTGTGTGTGTGTGTGTGTGTGTGTGTGTGTGTGTGTGTGTGTGTGGGTGTAACCACCGCGTGCATCCACCTGTAACTCACCACTTCCTCCTCCAGCCACGGCCATCGGAGGTGGAGCAACGTCTATGGCCACAGCGAGCGGTTCTGTACAGGAAACGAACCAGTCAACAACACAACCTACCACTACCCATACCAACGGATTTACACCGAAAACATAGAGCAAGTTGCACAACGGGACCCACTGCTCTTCTTTCTTAGATTTTTCATTTTTCAGATATATTTTCCAAGACGCATTGTTTATTTCCCATCACAAGATGACCAACAGGTGGCAGAAAAAGGGTACTTTGTGTTTGCAGAAACGTTGCTGTCAATCATCAATTTGAACACAGGTGATTATGTAAGCAGCAGGTGACGCACAGGCTAGGTGAGGAAAAGTAACAACAGTGTCACCTTTCACTGTGTTCACTAAATGGTGGACAAGAGCCCAGAACAACCACGGGGTCGGTTGGGTTTGTTTTGACAGTGTCAGTGCTAGGTGATAACAGCTAGTTAGACTGAAAGTCTGGCACAGGAAAAAAAAAGCAACATACAGCTCAAATCACTTGCATCAAAAGACATAATAAAAAAATACATAAAAAAACCCTTACCTTGCCTTGCACTTTTTGTCCGTGCACTCTGAGAACAAAAATTGGATAACAAATGAATGTGTATACATGCAACAGCGTTTAGTCGACCATAGCTCATAGCGTCACAAACGATTATCACACCTTTTATTTCTACCATCTTAGAAAAGATTGCATCCATCCAAAGTTTCTGATTTAAAAAGGGGAGAGGGAGGCATAATGAACACAGCAGGAATCAAATACACACTTGTTGTCATTGACGCTCATCCTTTTCACAAATGAAATAACTAAATCATGATCACAATCAATAATGTGGTTTAACTGTTATTCAACACGACTTGAGATAATTGTGTACTGTATTTGTTAATGGGCGGCACCATGCATTCGGTGACTTATTTCCAGAAGAGTCCTTGAATTTCGCATACAAGATCGGACAAGGAACATCTACGGTAGCCAGAGAGATCTAGCCTGTCCCTTTCTAAGCCACTCTGTGTGTGACCATGTATTACCTTGCTCCTGTTCATCACACCATCCAGGAAGCTCTTTGGCTGAGGGTTCCCCGCCCACTCAGAGGACGTGCCTATCTTTTGAGGTACCTCAGCGGTTTCCGGGATCTGAAGGCAGGGGGCGCTGTTCTGGTGAACTTTAAAAAAAGAACGCACCAGAATGAGGAGAGTCAGATGGTACAAGGCAGGTTTTAACACTCAATCAATAAATTCTACATATTAACTCAAGACTACGAAATGTAATCTGTGGTAAACCCATTGTGCGTTTTTAGCAATGTACTTTATGAGAGAAAGGAGATAGATATAGTGCAGCTTTCCAGGCTCTGGTCACTCGGAACGGGAATGTTGTGTACACTCACCATCCTCGCTGACGAGGATGAAGGACTCCGGGGTTCTCTCGGGTAAAGGTGGGGTCAGGCTGTCACACGCTTCACACGTAGATCGGAAACAAAACGGTCAACCGTCAAAAGTGGCATCACAAGTTTATCCTCTGTTGTGCCAAAATGCTTTTAACACCGTTGCACAAGAATCAAATTGTCATGTCACTGTTGTTTCCTGCAAATGTTTTGCAAACCCTTCATTTTGGACTAAACTGTTCCTTTTATGTACCCTTTGTAGAGGGTTGAGGATTCCATATATAATACAAGCAGCGATACAATGTGTGAATACAAGTGTGACTGTCAGAGTCCTTAGCACTCTTAAAAGTTAGTGAAAACGATCCTTGAAGGTGACGTCACATCCTTCACCCTTACCTTGGGGGGAGAGGGGAGGAGTCAGTGGGTGATTCGGAGGAGGAGGAGGGGCCAGATCTGTCACATGCGCTGCAGGAAAGACAGGTGTCTCCGAAGCTGGTACTGTCACGGGGGGAAAAAATCTAAGTTAAAATCAAAGTTCCCAAACAGGTTTAACATCACATGCACACAAAGTTGAAAAAGTCAATCTCATGATTCTTTTGAGCTTTCTTTGTTTGCATACATTTTTGGGGAAAGCGTGACTCGCAGTCAAGTTGCACAGCGAAATAATGTAACATTTTAAGACGCTTACCTGACAGGTTCATTTTAACTTTCAAGCTCTGAAACAAAGTGCAAGGAAGGTGAATGTGTCAATGGTTGTGAGTATTGTGACACCTATGGCAACACCGATGTACAGCCTGTCACTCACTACTTGCTGACAACATGTCTCTAAAAGACAGCTTGTTTAGGACAACCTCTAATAACTTGTCAAGTGACAAAAAAACGTGATCAACCACTAAGTGTAACCACAGTTACACTATAATCTACACATGCTTTTAATCTTACATTTATTTAAAACATTTTTTTGCATAATCAATGTGTTATTTCATTCCATTATGTTGCTTTATGATTGTACCAACTGTTCATTTTATTATTAAGCACTTTGTAACATTGCTAAGAGAAATTATATAAAAATAAAAAAAAGTATTTGATAATTATTTTATTATCTGGTAGGTTGGGCTCACCTTACTCCTTGTCCAGAGTTTATTCGAAGTCTTAGGGGAGGTCATCCCTGAGTTCCCCGACCACTCAGAGGATGTTCCCAGCCTGTCTAAGGGCTTCTCCAGGATAACATGCTCCACAGGAGCTGGTAGACCACACAGGAGGTACGTATCAAAGGAAGCCCCCTTTCAAACTGGTGAGGTGGTGCTATGTTATATTACCGTCTTTGTCGTTGTACGTACCTTCTTCATGTACGGCCAGCTCAAAGGACTCAGGGGTTCTCTCTGGCAGGGAGGGGACGGGGGAGGGGGGACTACTCCCGACTGGAGACGCTGTTCAGATTAATTAAGTCATCGTTGGTATCAAAACCTTAGAGGGGCGTTATTCAGGATCCCACTGCTTTTCTCTCCAAGAAAAGCAGTGGGATCCAGAATTATGAGTTAAAGGGTTGATAAGAGAAGGGGGGCAGTTTGTTCCAAATTTGATTCTGAGATACTAAGACATAACATACAGAATGTGTAGTAAGCCATTGTTTTAAGACGGCGTGTGAGCACGCTGGCGAAACACTCCTGGCTGGTTTTGCAACCTCTGTTTTTATCTTTAGACCACATCCCCACTGCACAAACTCCTAGAGGCCATGTTGTGTAACTCACCTCCCAGCTCCCTGAGTGCTACTGCGGCAGCATTCGTTGGGATGATGACCTCCAGTCTCATAAACCCATGGCTCTCTGACACAGACACAATATCCAGGTATTTTACTAATGACACTAGATTATGATATAGGCCTTTTTTCTACACGAACTTGGGTAGTAGCGACATGGATAGAGACAATAAATTACTAACTTGCCTTGTCTTATGTCAAAAAAAAGATTGCCTCGAAAACTATATCCTAACTGCATTTCTAATAACGAAACCCTTTCTAACTTACTTTAAAACAAAGATGTCAAAGAGGTTTTTATTCACACCTTTACTTTAGTGGTAAACCTAGCGTGTTTTCTGACGTAAGCAGACAGGAAGGAAACTGGGGCAACAATAGGAGTAGAATATGGTTAGCCGATAGACCGAGTGAACAACGATGACCTTAATTTGAGCTATTGCTTACTTTTGTTTTGAATTCATGTTGCATTTCAGTGGCTAAGTAGTCCCTTTCGGCCATTCAATGGCCCTACCTAATTGTTTAATAGCGAAAGCCTTGACTTTGACGAGACCAACCTGCTTCAGACGCGAGCTGGAATGACTCGGGAGTTCGGAATGGTAACGGAGGTGGAACATCGTCGCCTGAGGAAGGCACAACTGGATCTACAGAACAAATTAACCCATTATAAATATGTTTATAGTGATCTAGCTCAGTGTGCCATAATGCCCTATACATTTCTGACGTTAAGCAACCCCACAAAAATTGTATCATTAGAACATTGAAGAAGAAGTCGCCAATGAGTGCGTTCACACGATACACCTATCATAAACTGACAATTCCCCACAACCGTGTTTCTCCGAGTCATGGTCACGTAAACACACTCATTGTATAACTATTCCCGTGGGATATTGCTCTCACTGAAACACGTGGTGTGATCCTAACCTGGGCTGCCATCATCGTGGGTGTCCTGCAGTTCCAGGGTCTGGTCGTTGAGAGTCAGGCTGGGTCTGCTGACACAGAGGTTCTCCATATTACGATTTAGGGGAACCCAGCCTTCTGGTGACCCCCGGGGAGCCTCCACAGTTGTGGGGGAGCGCATTGGTGACTCCGGCTCGAAGTATGGGTCCTCCACAGTCAGACAGATGGATGTCACCGGGGCCACCAAAGAGTTTAATGGAAGCGGCTCCTCCATCTTCTCTAGAATCGTCACCATCTCTGGGGCTCTGTGGCTGAACTCCGACCCCAGGCATAGTGAGGCTCTGCTGGGGTCACTGCTGGGGCTGGGCCGACCCTCATGGTCCTGGGAGATGGAGGGCTGAACGTAATGTATCTGTCTGTCCATATCTCTGGCCCTTAAGGCACTCTGGACATCGTCGGAGAAGGGTCTGGTTGTCTCTAACTGAGGGCCAGTGTCATACCAGGCTCCAGGATTAGAATCTACTCTTGGAGCTGAGGGAACCGCCAGCACTGGATGCCTAAAGAGAAATAGGAAAACAACATTATTTGAGCGCTCAACAATTAAAACGAAAGATTTGCTTTAATAAAACAAAATATATAGATTCATATATGTTTAAAGTTTCTTTGTTAATATTCTATTGCGTTCTTTTTTTTTCTGTAGACTTTTACAAAATGGATTGTGTAATAGGTGAAATTACTATGTTTCTCATATACAGTGGGATGCTTCATGTACCTTTGCTCTAGTCCTGGTTCAAACTTAGGCAGAGTTTCTGGTTCCACCTTAGGCTGAAACTCCTCATTCAAGTCCGAGTCGCCAGAGTCACTTTCTGCGGGGCTAGGAACCACGCTCTCCTGCACAACGGGACAAAACAGAACGGTCTTTTATGTATACACTACCAATAATAGGCACATTTAATTTAACTTTTATAAGGAAATGGTAATCACGTGATCAATTTCTATTCTTGAATTAGATCTGTTTAGTTGGAAGATTCACTCATGGGACTACATATGCAATTTGAATAAAAGATGATATTGCAGGGCTGTGTGGTTCTGGGCATTTTGAAGTATTACTGCAGCATTACTGGAGGACAATGCTTTTAGTGTGGTAACTTCAAAGATCACATTAAAACCCTGACGTCTGGACCTAAGACATTTCGCTCATTTCACTCACTTCCTGTCATGCTATTTACATACATGTGTGTGTGTGTGTGTGTGTGTGTGTGTGTGTGTGTGTGTGTGTGTGTGTGTGTGTGTGTGTGTGAGAGACAGAGAGAGAGAGAAAGTGAGAGGGAAACAGGAAGAAAAGAGAAGAAAGAAATCGTTCATCATTAAGTTGCTGTAAATGTGTGTGTAAATGTAGGTGTGATGTAAGTGTAAATCTGTGTGTTTTTGTCCGATTGATCGACTCAATAATATATGTGTGTTTATGCCTATTTGTTAGTGCGTGTGTTTATGTGCCTCTCCAGGGCCTCACCTCCTTTGAGCAGGCAGGGGTGTCCATAGACTGGAGATACCTCTCAAACAGGAACTTGATGGTGCATTTCAAATCCAATGTGGTGTGGCATGCAGAGCCCAAATTATGAAGATTGTGTCACTGTCCAAATATTTTTGGGCCTAACTGTAAGTGTAAATATGTGTGTTTTTGTCCGACACCAGCTCGTACTGTGTTTATGTGCTCCCCCCCCCTCCAGGGCCTCACCTTTTTGAGCAGGCCGGAGGGAGACACACACACACAGCACCCCGCCACCGGAAAAACAGGTTCAGTATACTCCCATCTACACACAGTATCTCCTGCCAGGCCAGGCACGGAACCATACAACACAAAGGAGGTCAAACCAACCCATTAAAAAGAGGGAGTCATTGACATAGGTTTAACTGTCCGATATGTGAATCTACTGGTCAAATGTTAGTGTACAATAAACTGTGGGTGAGCTACAAGCTAAGAGACTGGATTACTCAGGCAGAAGTCTGTTACAAACTCCCTTGGACTTTATGCATCACTGTACAGACCTCGATTACTCTCGTTCCCAAACCCAGATGGGGATGAGAAAGCAAACCCAGCACTGTTCATCACACTGTTCGTCACTGAGAGGTAGCTTTTTTTCCTTATATAAAAAGACAGTGTAGAACTACCTTGGTTTGAACCACCGAGGGTCTTTGTGTCCGCATGCTCTGGACCAGGTCAAAGATGCTGAAGCTTTCCCGGATCATCTGGCAACAGGTAAACAATATGCATAAGCAGTGCAGTTTTTCAATAAATACCGGGGACTAAGTATCTGGGTGATGAATCTGAGCTATTGCCACCAGTGGAAAATAATAATGACAGCACACAAACCATGGAACTCTCCCCACTCAAATTCCAATTCACTGTTTATCTTTCAATTCCGCCTCAAAAGCAATTTTTTTTTCACTTTGGCCTACCCTTAATAACTCTGTGTTAAAAACCTGTTCAATATCTCATCTGATCTGTTTTTCTCTGATGATGCATATTATTATCTGTTGTTCTTGCTTTTTGTGTGTGATTGTCTGTTGCCATGTTTACAATGTGAAGCGTCTTTGCATTTGATAAAAGCGCTATATAAATGTATTATAATAATAATGATGTTAATAGAAATAGTAATGCTAGTAAAAATATTACCGCTACTACTATGACTACAACTGCTGCTACTAATATAATCCAGTTGTTAATATTAATGGAAACAGAAGAGGGGTAGACGAAACGTGGGAGCAGAAACAAGGACCATCTCACCCGTCTTCTGATCAGGTTCCAGGTGTAGTCGATGGCACAAAGGGCTCCTGTTCGACCACACCCAGCACTGGAGGAACGTCCGCAAGAGAGAGAGAGAGAGAGAGAGAGAGAGAGAGAGAGAGAGAGAGAGAGAGAGAGAGAGAGAGAGAGAGAGAGAGAGATCTTTCATATATGTTGATATATTAGCTACCTTTTAACAAGAGTGTTCGAGAGTTCAAAGCCGTAATAATTATTGTCTAAACCATGAGGAAGGACTTTACACCCTTGTGACAAAGAAAATGGCACGTCGTAAATGGTTAAGATTTTTTCAGGTGGTTTCCTTCCCCTAAATAAAGGTCAAATCGGTGTCAAATGAACAGCGGGAAAAAAAATCTTCATGAAGTTCTGTAATAAAATTAGCAAGGACATGTACAGTCAATCATTGTTTAGCTTTGTTTAAAATGTTCTCTCGTTCGTTTTGGAGCTAGAGTATTGCGGCGCCACTTGCTTTGATTTAAAGGGAAGTCTGACTTATGGTCACAGTGGTAACATGGTGGCAACATCGATATGACTCGGACGGAAAATCCCTATGCTGGTGCATCATCACAACTCATCTTGGAGGTTGTGGGCCGATGATATGTGTCCATGCTGCACCTCGATGCCAGCATGCCTGATACTATCCTGCAATTTGTTATGGCTCTCCAGCAATATAATGTCTGCTCAATCACTGGTCCCAAAGCAGATGTTCCCCTAGTCTTTTTATAAATGTGTCTGCCTGTTGTAACTGTTAGAATACAGAGGAGTAATTACGCCCTTCGTTGTTGTTAATGTTTTCGACTCAAGCACATGACAATCAACATGTCAAACATGTCAAACAGGTTGGGCAACTTTTTTTTGGGTAGAAAACATAATTTCCATTTGTCATCCTTAGGTCTCAGATTTGAATGGAAAACAATATCGTGTTTATGCTCTGAAGTTCTACAGAAGTGCATTCTATCGCAGGTGACAGTTGAAAAAAAAATAAAATAACATTCATGCACAGGGTAACCCTTGGTTACCACGCAGAGCGGAGGGAGCTGTCTCCGTGACTAAATGGCAGCAGAGGGGAGGCGCATGAGTGTGTGTGTCTGCTTTTTTCACACTCAGTGGGCTGTTGGTCATCCGCCAACGCACACTTCCTATGTGTGAAAGACACAGGGAGGAGCCTGCTCTTGAAGGCGGGCAAGAACAGGATGCCCCGAAACCACGCGTGAGCTGTGAAACAGTTTCGCCAGCGGAAACGTTAAAACAAACTCAAACAAAGACGACCACCACCAGCACCATAATACACTTTGGTCACAAACTGAAACAAAGTTTGATCGGCTTTGCCTGCAGTACTTCTTACAACAATTAAATCCCTGGGCCAAAAAAAAAAGATATTTCAAGTGCAGCAGATACTAGCATGTGTTAAAGGGAACTGTGCTACAGTCCTGTTCTGCACACTCCTTCATCTCCACAGACCCTCACTCTCAGTTCTTAAATGCATTTACCCAAAGCTTTAAATGCCCAACTCTTCCTACTTCTCACCAACATCCACTTTATATTCTATCAATAAGGATTCGTGTAGGTCAGAAATGTCTAGACAAAAGTCCATGCATGTAATATGTGGCAAAGATGTAGCACAATCCATGCCGAATCCACAGGGATGAATTCCCGGTACACGTTCTGAAAAAAAAATCCTGGCTGATTCTGGATATTAGTTATCTAACCTGCAATGGATGCAGATGGGCAGCTCTTCGTGAGCTTGATAGGATCGCATCTCCTGCAGCATCTCCAGAATGGGTGGGATGGAGTCCGGGACCCCGTGGTCCGGCCAGTTCATATAGTGCAGCTGCAGCAGTGCCCGGGTACGCTGAGGTGAACAAATCAAACATACCAGGAGACCATGTGAAAGGTCAATGTCTCACGTTTTAAACTCTTATTCTGAAATTGTTATTTTCAGATTTCCCTATGCAATTGCATTGAAATGTGTATGCGGACGTTGTGTACAGTGCATTTTAAGCATGCATGTGGAGATACAATAAACAATTGCATATTGTGAGGATTCAACCAGAACTACTACAGAAAGCATATGCCCCAACAGACAAAACATAATATCTTCACATGACATAATAGGTCAGTCTAAGTTCCACTGACAAATATCAAAACATAAATTCGACCTACGTGACCACTCTAAAATGATAATCTTCTGCATGCTCATCCACCACGTGTTATTACTAACAACATGATGAGAATCTACGGGTACGTGAGATGGATCTTCAGTCTGAGTTCACTGTGCAGGCGACAGACCAGACTTACATTGCAGTAGGTCACCCTCAGTATCCTGGTTATGTAGTCTCCTTTACTCTCTTCAGACTCCTGTAAACATGACAACACAGAACTAGCAGGTTAAGTTCACGTTCTCACAACCTCAGCCCTGCTGACGGGAATAGTTATTTTAAAGATGGGCATGGTGTGGGAATTTTCTTTTTTTCTACATTTGACCGACAAAAATAAGTTTGTGGTTCTTGAGTAATATGTTCAGGGCTACTAAGTATATATTAACTCCTATTCAGAGCAGCCAAAATTGCTGCACCTTGTACTGTAATTGCAAAAGGTTGATGCCATTCGTAACATAATTAAGACATTGCAGAACCAAACTCAACAGCACAGTGCTTCTATTAGGCAGTGATCCATATACATATATATATAGTGCTCTGCTTAGACAGTGGGGACGGGTTTTCTAGAACCGACCAAAGTTGGGGAAGTGGTCTAAGAGGAAGCAGGAACAACTGACATTGTAGACGGTGAACGACTCGCACACAAATGGCTCCTCTGCTGTAGCTGGCCAGTAGCGCTCACACTTTTTCTGGGGGGAAAAAAAGCTAACATTATTGTGGCGCAAAATGTTGAACCATCGATCTCTGTTCTAGGGGACAACGCAATAGAACTGTAATATACTATGTATGTAAGAAACAAAACAAAATAGTATTTGTTTAAATTATAGCTGTATACGACTATGTGGTGAAATATGTTGTTTATAAAGAGAAATCATATACAAAAATATAAACTATTTATGTGACACTGAACAATGTCCAACTGTTGACCTGAAAGTGAAAAAAACTGACCATAAAGAAATGAGCAAAGCAAAACTGTGGTCAACAGAAAACAGGAAGTGGTCGAACACAACAGTGTAGAGAACTGAAATGTAGGAAGCTTGAAATGATCAGCAGCTCATGTGCAGTAATCTGACAAATAGAAGCTACAGTTAACATGAACAGAAATCAGGCTGTGTGCTAGGTGTGTGCGTGTGTTAGTGTCAATGTGAAAAATGGCCTTACTCTGCCCATCTCAAACTCCCGACACGCCATCACTATAACCTGGTAAAATACAATGAAGTCATCAAAGTCAATGCCATTGAACTGGAAAACAGACACACGCAAACACACACACAAGCCCCCACCCCCATCCTTCACCCCCCCCCCTTTCCCACACACACACACACACACACACACACACACACACACACACACACACACACACACACACACACACACACACACACACACATTGTGCTGCCTTAATGTGTATTCACCTCTATGTTATACTCCCAGATCATCCTCCAGAAGTCCAACACTGTGTGCGGTAGCGGACCCTGTGTGGCGATGTAAGCTCTGTTGCCAGACACTCCCTACAAATAGAAACAGCAGTCACAAAACATGTAAAAACAATGTAGGCCCTAATTAGTCCTATTGACACTGCATATACACTGTGAATCTACTCTTTCTGTCCCATCTATAGAATCAACTCAGTGTGGGACTTCACACGCACGCACGCACGCACGCACGCACGCACGCACACACACACACACACACACACACACACACACACACACACACACACACACACACACAAATGCAATTGAAACATATTGTATGTAACGCATGTTCTCATTTCATAAATGGAAATACATAAGAAATACCCTCAGCATAATGATATCAAGTTATCCACATCCTTCTTTGAAGTATGGTATGGCATTGCTCTAACAATTTCTTCCTCTACTGCTTTGTTGCTGTGGAGTTTCTTTTTCGTTCCTGACCCACCTTGATGAAGCTGGCGTTGATGTAATCCGAATCATTCTTGGAGGAGTTTAAGGAGAGCTTCACTCTGCTGTGGTCAACTGTGGAGAGGAGGAGAAAGGATGTCGGAGTAGTTGAGGCAGCGCATTTATTAGACGTCACACTGTATGAAGCAACAGAGGGACTAATTTGATATTTTTTGCTCCATTTACGCAAGTTATTACGCAAGTCTTTGACCATGTTGCTACACCTACTGTAAGGATGAGTAGTTAGGACAGGTTAACTCACAGGGTACTATATCTTTGTATCGGTTTTTCTTGACGTTGTCTTGCTTCTCCGCTGCCTTGCTGGGGTAGGTTTTATCAGTGCGGTACTTGGTGGACTGCTTTTTCAGCCTCTGTGATAATAAAGAGTAAAACGAGTTGGAGAGCATTACATATTTGTGATATTTTGTGGGATTCACAATGTGTCATTGTAGAATTATGTTTAACATTTTGTATAGCCTAGCATTGTTTAGCAAAACTGTTTCTAACCCTGATTGCTAACCCTGATGACAGCAGCTCTAACGCGCACGCACAGATGGCTGTTGGACTGTTGAATCAGCTCTCTTCTGCTGATTGCGAAAAAAGGTCATGATTCATAGAGCAAGGACATGCGCTATTGTTGTAGTTTTCATCGACATCATCATCATCATCCTTCATTCACAGGAAAACAGGTGCTCCTCTCTGACACACCACCATCGCCGCAGGTGACAGTTCCAGTCTGTGTGGAAACTGTTTTTTTTTTCTACAATGTATGTTATGCATAATTATTCTGAGATGTTAGTTCAAAGTAATGTCCAAACTTTGGCAAGACGTCGATCAGAAAGGAAGCCATCATCTCATTTCAACTGTTAAACTGTCACGGAATGCCTTGACCAATCAGGCGCCTTCTTTTCCCACTAACCCGAAGCGACTCCAAGGAACGAGGGTATACACTTAGTAGATGAAGTCAAGGCGCGCGCCCCCGTTGCCTGTTTACAACACTGACTCCCTTGTTTTGGGCTAGCGTTCTCACAGTTCTAAGACAGTCGGGGCCTGGCTTAGAAGACCATCCGCAACGCTGGCACCACAGAGGTCTTTTTGTTCACGGGGGAAGTAAAGCAAGGAGGGCCTGTTCCCTCGAGTGGTCAGGGTGGCAGTGGCATATGACAGCCTCATGGCGGCAACATGCTGAGAGGGTCCAATGAGAGAAGCCCGGTGGCTGGCTGGCAGGCCCAGGGAGGTTGGCACTGTACCACGAAGGTGATGACATCGAAAGGTGGTCGAGAGTTGAGTCTGATTTGAATGGCTGTGTGGAAGACTTCTACAATCATAATATGTATGCATTTTGTTTTATTAATAATTTGAAAACTATGAAAGACCATGTGTTTTTGTGTCTGCTAAACGCAGATGTAGCGAACTCCCTTTGTATGTAAACACCTACAGTATATGTGTAGTAAATAAAGCTGATGTTGGAAGTTGTTTTGCACGACTTGCATAGCATTTGCCAGCAGCTCTCCTTCCTTGTTCAGGGGGCTGTCATAGACATGCAACTTCACATTACTGTAAGAGGAAGCTACAAAATGTCTGTGGTTGGGACCAGCGCCACTACATTAAAGACATGTCACTGCCCGGCACATGGCGTTCTTGTGAAATTCTTCTTGGGGACTTTTGGAAAGCCCCATCACTATTGGAATGCACTTAGCTTGCATCACCATAACTAGTGTTTATCTAAACAAACACAAACAGAACATGTGCTGTTGCTGTGATACATGTAATATCAACACCAGCAGAACAGCAATAGACATACAGTTGTAAATCCCCATCCACTCCCATGCTATCTGCGACTTGAGAGCATGCACTGAATGGTGTAAATACGCTCAGAGACATTTTCAGGAGATGTCCCGCGTTCTTCCTTCCTCACAAACGCACTCAAAATAGACAGAGCGATGGCACGACGGACTCACCATGAACTCGCCGGCGTAGCCACTCTCCGTCTCGTCGTCGTCCTCCGCCTCCTTGATCTCCAGCCGAGCCAAGAGGCTCCTCAGGACAGCCGTCTGCTGCTCCATAGCTGACTGGGTCTCCGGGTCACGTCTCCTGGCACCGCCTGGTTCCCTCGGGCATGTCAGGACGTGGAGCTCTGCGGGGCGGCGGCCATAACTCTAAAGACGGGGACGGGGGGACTGACCAGGAGATCCAGGCTGCGGGGGTTCCCTGAAGCTATAAACCGACAGTGGAAGCTCCCTGCCTTGATAACAGCACTGCCTCGTTCCCTACTTCTCTCTCTGCAGCTCTCCTCTCTCTGACACAGAGGAACTTAGAATGAAACAGTGTGAGAGTGTATGTTTGTGTGTGTGTGTGTGAGAGAGAGAGAGAGAGAGAGAGAGAGAGAGGAGAGATAGAGAGAGATTGCTGGGAGCCTGTTTTAGAGGAAGCAAGAGAGCACTAACAGGTTATGTGGTCAGATTGATAATATCAGCGTGCTCCCCCACCTCCCCCTTTCCCCTCACCCCCCTAGGCTCTGTCTATGACTGGGTCCTAAAGCGATTAGTGTGTCGACAAGTGATAAAGAAAAAGAGAAGACAAAGAGATAGAGAAAGAGAAAAAAGCGTGTAGAGCGAATAATAGATTAGTGGGCACACACTCACGCTCAAACAGCTGTTCCTAGCGTTCCTAGAGTCTCTCTCCCTGTGTGTGTGTGTGTGTGTTTGTGTCTCCGGAGGCAGTCCAGCCTGTTGAGCCGCATTCAGGACTAACGGGAGGGGTGGTGGGAGGGATCAAGGGCGGGGCAGCAGGGCGTGGTGAAGGGAGGGATGAGAGAGTGAAAGCAGTAGGTGCCTCACGGAATGGGAAACACTGGGATTCTGTTGTAAGACTTGCTTCCTCTTTGATGTCCCCTATTCAAATGGTGTGCCGTCTGCTACTCCCGATGGCCTAGTGCAGTATGACATGGATAACTATAGATACACGCTGCAGCCCACGTAGCATTGCAGGAGTCACCATGGCTGTCTATATTTTTTTTCTCCACAATTTAACAACTACCCCCACAAGGGCAACCAAACGCCATATTAACGCCAATAATTCTCAGAGGAAAACTACGCAAAGCTCCGGACAAGCCCCCATTTCCTCATGGCCTGGCTCTCAGGGCCATAACAAATGTGGGGCCACATGCACAGTAAATGTTTAACAAATGGTTGTATTTACCAACTTCCAGTCTCCTTCACAGTAGGGGAGTTTATCAGTGTCATCAGTGCGTAGTTAATGAGTGTGGGGGTGTTGCAGGGTGTACAGGTACTGGTGGACAGCAGAGCATGCGGTCAGGTCAAAAGAGAGAGAGAGAGAGAGAGAGAGAGAACAGGCGTCTGGGAGGTGAGTGATTTTATGACCCATGTCAGCCCAGGAGCACCTCATTATCCTGATTACCCTGCCACGAGCACATACACACCCACGCCCCAGACAACCTTCAGAGGATCGTCACAGCCGGTGCTGGTGTACTGATTCACCATGCAAAGTGATAAGTCTTCTCTGTTTGGCGCTGATGCTTGCTCACATGGCCGGCGTCTGCAATTGCGCTTCAACCAGATTGAGAAGGTTAACACAATGGGTTTAGGAGGATGACATGAGTTAGCTCACACTTGGGGTAAACCCCAGTAACTTGTGTAAGCTTGTTGACTGAAGTTTTTTTTTTTGGTCTGCAATCACACATTGATTTCAAACTGGGGAATAAGAAAGGAGGCTGGAAAGAGACAAATTAATTCAACAGGTTCCAGGCCGTCCAGGTCATGTTTGTTGGTAGCACAGGGACATCTAGTGGCTCATTATTATATTACATGTAGCTTACATGGTGAAGAAGATACTACACAAAAAAGTTGGTCTTGTAGTACCTGCCCTAAAACTGTAGAGGATGTTTAAAGGTCTTATTCCAAGTACAATTATGCAATCTTTGAGAAAAGGATCAAGGTGCATTAAGAAAGGCTAACAAATATATGTTGTTTGTTAAAAGGTAGCTAATATATCAACATATATGAAATCTCTCTCTCTCTCTCTCTCTCTCTCTCTCTCTCTCTCTCTCTCTCTCTCTCTCTCTCTCTCTCTCTCTCTCTCTCTCTCTCTCTCTCTCTCTCTCTCTCTCTCTCTCTCTCTACGTGACCCATTGTTAAAAAAGAGAGAAGGTGAACAGCGGTCTTTGGTGTGTGGTACATACATCCGGACAGGGTAAAATTAAGGTTGAGCAGTTGCATCTCAGAAACCACTTTTGTACTCGGTAGTTTTTGTACAATGTGTTCCTAATGTAGGAGGACGAGCAGAGACAACTGATGTTGTTGTTTTTGTACAATTATGAGGATTATTTGTTTAATTTTGCTAGCACACAGTAAGTAGGTTCAGGTTATATTTTTTATTGAAATGTGGTTGTTTTGTTTTGATGAGCTACAGTATGTAACCATTTATGTTTTTGTTTTCAACAGACAGGTTTGAGAAAAACAACCAAGTTTAGATTTGAGTTCAAATAGAACATCTTGTCAAATAAGTATTTTAATTT
This sequence comes from Galaxias olidus, assembly GCA_026901105.3. Classification (NCBI taxonomy): domain Eukaryota; kingdom Metazoa; phylum Chordata; class Actinopteri; order Galaxiiformes; family Galaxiidae; genus Galaxias; species Galaxias olidus. The sequence goes on along the minus strand of JAPMUY010007846.1, from coordinate 124,874 downwards.
TTATTATAGCATTTTTAGTAGTAAGAATTTTTCATTTATTTAGAATGTGTGTTTATTTCCCTTAAGTACATTATTTGGTTAACCTATCCCTACTATTATACTTTTTTTTGTTGGTGTCCAGTTTTATCTTATATGATTAAATGGCAAAACGTTTAAGAATGTTTTAATATGTGATCTAGAGTACTTATGCAGTGGTCTCTTAAAATCATGACAGGATGTTAGATCAGAGCATGCATTTCAAGGTCTGTAGTCTAACCAAATCAAAAAGAATGACATATTTGTATTTCAGCCAGTCTCCAGCTCAAGTGTGACAAAAGACAAATCCAAGCTTATGTCGGTGAGGAAGTTCACCTCATCTGCAGTTACGAGGTCAAAAGTTCTCTGTTCAGTAAAAAGTACTGGTGTCAAGGAGAATCCAGGACCACCTGTGAGATTCTGGCTGATACTGATACAAAAGTCAAAACTTGGGCCAGGTATCGCATCATTGACAGACACAGGAGTGGGCTGTTCCTCATCATGACAGCTCTGAAATTAGAGGACAGTGGATTGTACTGGATGGGGATTGACAAAATGCACTTTGACATTATGGTGTCAGTACAACTAAATGTCACTGAAGGTAAATTTACCTCTTTGAAAACATTCTGCGATGTCAGTTAGGGTGGTCTCTGTAATATTGTTTTGGCCGAAGAAAGTTGAAATAAGCAACAGTGGCGAGCCCAATGTATGTGTGTTTCAGTTGTTATGAACAATTGGCTTTATAGAATTGTTCTAAGCATTGGAAACTTCCTCTCAGTGGGACTTCAGTCCACCCAGAGATCGATGAAAAGTTGTATTCCAGGACTTTCATAAAGCCATACAAACTATTAGCTGTCCGACCATACGTCAGGGCAAGGTTAGAATTTCAAAGTGTAAAAGGCTGCAAAGTTTGAAATGTTCTGATAGAGTCACATTCAATTGTCTCAGACTCAACCTAAGTTGCATTTATTTTCGGGAAAAAAAGATCTTCTGTGTTCACCTACAGAGACATAAATTAAGTGACTACCATTGGTAACGTCATGGGCTTCCAGGGCTACTCCATAAAGTCTTATATATTTTGAAGCCATCTTTAGATACGTGGACTTTTTTAATCTTTCAATCACAAACTATCCACCATCTTTCCTCTAGTCCCAGTGTTCAAGCCTCAACTGTGGCCCTTGTCCCCTCTGGCTGTCACATGTTGGGGCCAGCCAGTGACTGTGCGTTGTGCCAGTCAGCGAGGCACTGCCGTTGACTACGCCTGGTACCGACGCCTTGAGCCCCAAGGGGCCTTGCTTGTTCAACCTTCCCCAGATCTGCACTTCCACTGTGGCTCGGTGGGAGGAGAGTATCGCCAGTACCACTGTACAGCCACCAACGCTGTCAGCAGCAAACAAAGTGGCCTGGTCTTAGTTCAGGTTCTACTGCCAGCTGAGGGCGACTGTGTCTATATTGTCACTGTTGACGGTAAGAGAACATTATGCCCACACTGATATGCGATCAGTTTTAAAATGTCCCTTTTAGACATTTTAGACATAAGGTTGTGATTGACGGTTTGGCTGGTCTCCGATTACTGTCCTACACATAGCAAATTTACCTTCTACTGCATTCAGTTTAGTTAAAATTTATATTTTTGTCATTATGTTTGTAAGAACGTTTTAAAAGATGCATTGGTTAAAATATTGTTAAACTACAGCTATCAAATTATGATCAACAAAACACAATTTATCTACTCTTGCATTTGAATAACTAGAGTAAGGGACACAAAATATGTTGTTTGTGAATTGTCTATGCTACTCTTCCATACCCCTCAGGCCAAAATGAATATGACTGTGCTGATAGACTGAGAACCAGCACAGCCCAATCACCAAGCACTCGCCAGAGCACAGAGGAACCCATCCAGAGCTGTGGCACCACAAGCCAGTCAACCTACATTAATACAACCCTTGAAAGAGAACTTAACAGCAGGTCAGGTATTTAGTGATGGTGTCTTCATAGCTTGGAAACAGTTGTGGTTTCTATGAAGCAGTTGGTATTGGCAGATGTAGGAAGTTCTGAGCAGCAAAACTTTCCATCCGTGTACCAACCTTTGCGTGACATGTTACATAAACCGAGTAGGACCTATGGCTTGTGTAAAAACATGAATATTACATCTAAAGGCTCACAGTGTTACTTTTAACTTTAATATTCAAAGATAAAATAAATGTAGTAATAAATATTTCTATTTGTTTTTTAGGACTTGGGCAAGGCTGCCACTGTGGTATGAGGTGGTTCGCTGGTTTGGTTTAGCTTCACTTCTGGTAAGTCTGTGCATGGTGCACAGGTGTGCCGCCCCTGGATCAAGTGAGATCCATCGGTCTCCCCTGTGAGTGGGGACAACCCATCGGCATGTTGTGTGACTGAATATAAGCAAGAATATAATAATTCCATTGTTTTGTTTATTTTTTAAGAAATGTATTTTGCTGCCTTAAAGGGCCCATAATGTAGACAATCATACATTTTGTGTGCTTCCTTGGTGTCTATGAAGCACATTTAAAGTATTTGAACAAAAACATTTTCATTACATTTTTAAATCATTATTCTAAGATGCCTCTTTCTTCCCTTCCAACTCGTGAACATGAGTTTGTGCCCATTGCTCATTAACATTCATCAGCTGAGTTATGTTATTGACTAGGGATGGTAACATTCCCCTGTTGTCATAGCTGCGGCCGGAGTAGCTGAGTCCGTGATTTGCCAATCAGAGTGACTTTGATTTTCTACATCAGAAATCAGTGAAATTCAGAACAGCTTGTAAAATAGGATTTTGTCAGAGGTAAAATAGAGAAAGTGCACAAGGCTCAGATTTGACTTTTTCATGTTGTTGGTACAATCCCTATAAGTGATAAAACAATGCTAGACAAAGAAATAGTCCAAAGTTTACAGTAGGGGCCCTTAAATTTGAGGTCAAGATGTGGGTGCTTGTAAAGAATGGAATGGAATGGAATGGAATGCAATGGAACTTGGATACTTTATTGACCCTGAAGGAAATTGTAGTATCATCGTTTGCCCATCAAACAATATTAAAGAAACTAAAATACAAATTAGAAATCAAGAAATCAAGTAATAAAATACACACTCACAGTAAAACAAACAAAAACAAAACAACAAAAATAAAGAAATTTTAAGTTCAGATTAAGTAAAAAGGAAAAATTCAAATTCAGTTCAGATCAAGTAATTTAAATATAATTTGAAAATCAACCAAAATTAAAAAGAAAAATAAAACATATATATATATATATATATATATAAAACAAATTTTCAGGTAATGTGCTTTCTTTGATTTACTTAAATACATACATAAAACAGGAGCTATCATTAAAAGGTAAATCAAATAAAACTTTGTTATACAATAAAAGTCAAAACAGTTTAGAAAATCTAAGTACTGCAAAAAACAAGAAAAGATAAAGATATCCTCTTGTTTGTGTCATTGATATTGATATGTGTAAGAAAACAAGCAAATCTTATTTTCAATCAACTGATCACAATGGAAAGCCTAACCCAATGGATGCAGAAAGAAATGGCAAATTTCCTGTTAAAACTGCAGGATTCAGACAAACAATGATGCATTTTTTATAACAGGTAAAACAACCCACACAACATTTCACCATCACAGCTCAGTTTGTTTGTTGGAAAACCACTCGAGGTATCATCTCAAATTATCTCATCAACACTGGTACACCTCCAAGGAACAGTGTTATTTCTGTGTAGGCTACTGTGTGGGCAATGGCACATCAGAATGTCACTGATTCTTCTTTTGAATAGCACTAGTACCATGGGGCTCACTGAAATCATTGCTAATTTGAAAAGAAAAGAAGTTATCAATAATCCAATTAAAATCATTTGAAAGTGATAAAGAGCAAGGTTTTCACGTACATTCTTTCAAAGTAATCTCGTATCTTTACACATTGATACGTTTATGCTTTTAGTGTTTTTGAAATAGTGTTAGGCCTATTTGCAATGTGTCTATTTAAATATGATGTAGGTGGATTAACGTTTACACATTTATAGACTAAGTCAGATAGTCACTCTCTGTGTAAGTTTTAATGACTTTTTGTTTGACAAAAATAAGTAAAAACCTTGCATTCCACCTTGGGCATCAGCAATCATGTGTGTATGGGTAAATTTATTTGGATTATTTTGCTTTGTGTCTGTATGTGAGACTGAAATGAGAGATGGATTCAGAAGATGACCTACTGTGTCTGGACTGTTAAATAAAAAATGAATTTACAATCAAACACATATAGGCTACTGTATTGATGTTTTATTGTAAAAATAATTTATCGCGTTGTTTTACTGTAGCGATTTATGTGTATATTTAGAATTGCATCCATGTGTATTGCAATTGGATGGCAAGTTGAGGACCAACTTTATAAAAAATGAAATATTTGTTTAAATAATGAAATCCATTTCTTTTTTTAGTTTACATTGTGGAATCCATAGATATGTACATACATGTACAGTTAGGCCCAATAATATTTGGACAGTGACACAATCTTCATGATTTGGGCTCTGCATGCCACCACATTGGATTTGAAATGAAACAACTACAACGGAATTGAAGTGCAGACTTTAAGGTTTAATTCAAGGGGTTGAACAAAAATATATGATTAAACATGTAGGAATTGTAGCTATTTTTATACAAACGCTCCTCATTTCAGGGCTCAAAAGTAATTGGACAAATAAACATAACCAAGTAAAATGTTACTTTTCAATATTTTGTTGAGAATCCTTTGCAGGCAATGACTGCCTGAAGTCTGGAACCCATGGACATCACCAAACGCTGGATTTCCTCCTTTGTGATGCTTTGCCAGGCCTTTACTGCAGCGGTCTTCAGTTGTTGCTTGTTTGTGGGTCTTTCTGCCTTAAGTTGTCTTGAGCAAGTGAAATGCATGCTCGATTGGGTTGAGATCTGGTGATTGACTCGGCCATTGCAGAATATTCCACTTCTTTGCTTTAAAAAACTCCTGGGTTGCTTTTGCAGTATGTTTTGGGTCATTTTCCATCTGTACTGTGAAGCGCCGTCCAATCAACTTTGCTGCATTTGGCTGAATCTGAGCAGAAAGAATATCCCTATACACTTCAGAATTTATCCGGCTGCTTCTGTCTTTTGTCACATCAATAAACACAAGTGACCCAGTGCCATTGGAAGCCATGCATGCCCATGCCATCACACTGCCTCCACCATGTTTTACAGAAGATGTGGTGTGCTTTGAGGAGCTGTTCCAATTCTCCTCCAAACTTTCTCCTTCCCATCATTCTGGTACAGGTTGATCTTAGTCTTATCTGTCCAAAGAATGCTGTTCCAGAACTGGGTTGGCTTCTTCAGGTGTTTTTTGGCAAAGTCAATTCTGGCCTTTCTATTTTTGAGGCCGATTAATGGTTTGCACCTTGGCCACTGTGGTGAATCCTTTGTATTTACTCTCATGAAGTCTTCTCTTTATGGTAGACTTAGATACTGATACACCTACTTCCTGGAGAGTGTTCTTCACTTGAGTGGATGTTGTGAAGGGGTTTTTCTTCACCATGGAAAGGATTCTGCGATCATCCACCACTGTTGTCTTCCGTGGACGTCCAGGCCTTTTTGAGTTCCCAAGCTCACCAGTGCTCTCTTTTTTCTCTCAGAATGTACCAAACTGTTGATTTGGCCACTCCTAACATTTCTGCTATCTCTCTGATGGATTTCTTCTTTTTTTTCAGCCTCAGGATGGTCTGTTTCACCTCCATTGAGAGCTCCTTTGACCGCTTGTTGTGTGTTCACAGCAACAGCTTCCAAATGCAAACGCCACACCGGGAATCAACTCCAGACCTTTTAACTGCTTAATTGATGACAGGTTAATGAGGGAAGCGTTTTTTTTTTTTTTTTCAGCCTTCTGAGTCAATTGTCCAATTACTTTTGGTCCCTTGAAAAAGAGGCGGCTACGTATTAAAGAGCTGTAATTCCTAAACCCTTGCTCCAATTTGGATGTGAATACTCTCAAATTACAGCTGAGAGTCTGCACTTTAAGCCCATATTGATTATATAATTGTATCCTGAATATGTTTTCGTAAACAGCTAAAATAACAAAACTTGTGTCACTGTCCAAATATTTTTGGCCCTAACTGTATGTATGTCTATGGTGCAATCAATTTTTCTAGCGTATGATTTCCGTGTGAGTCATGTTCCAAGGAAATTACTTCTTTATGGCTGAGAGAAAAGGATGGGCTGGGCTCCGAAAACGTCTTGAGGCCAAGATAACGTGTTTTATCGGCTTCATTAATTTAGGCCTACTTTATGATAACATTAATCCACGTTAAATTAAGTGTTTTTTGTTAAGTCTTTGTCAAGAAGAGAAATATAAAATACCAACGTAAGAAGGTAATAATAAGCAACGATTTCTTTCTGGATTTAATAAATTTGACTGCACCTTTAAGGACACGCCGGCCACGCCTTTTACTAGCTGACGGGAAACAAAACGCGAAGGCTAAGGTTAAAGGAAGACAGAGCGAGGATTAGGCAGTCGTTGTAAAAAAATAACAACTAGGCTATCTAGCTAACATTCCGTTAACCTTTTTTTCTTCTAACGCAGGCACTGTTGGGACAAATAGTTTGGAAGGTAAGATACTGGCTCAGCCGACTTAGTGTTAGCTTGTTAGCCGGTCAACGTTAGCTAGCATGTGGTGTGAAAGTAACGTGAAGTGGCGACTGTAATAGCTGGAGGGAGTGACCATTGACGGGCTCGGTGAACATTATAGTAGCCTACTAGTCTGAGGGAAAGCCGTGTGGGAGACTGAAATTATTAAATTCATGATAGCTAGCTAGCAACTGTACACATTGAAGTTTGTTTTGCTGGCTATGTTTTGGTGATAGAACATTTTCTGTGACTTTAGCTAAGTTTAATTCCATTCTATTTATTTAGCATAGACCAATTTAATAGACAAAATGTAAAAAAATCTATACAAAAGTCAGTAGTTACGTGGACGTTCACGGCTAGTCTGAGATTTGTTATGGTTCCCTCGGATTTAAGTTTGGGATGGTGTTATTATAGGTAAAGTCAACAGTCAACTCAGTACAATTTAGTAACTTCTACTCAGCATTATGCTTCTGATTTGTTGTTATGATATTGATTGGTGAGTGTGAACGAAATTTGACATAATGGACATCAAAATATTGGCGACAACTTATTGCGTTTAGTTAAAAGTTTGGTGTGTCCAAACTTTGGACTGGTTAAGTATATAATAGACATAATATACAGCTTTAGTTGACCTAGACATGATGGCAGTGAATACAATGTCACTCTGACGTTATTACTATGGTCATCTTAACTAATCTTAACCTAATTTATTTTTCGATAATGTACAGGCAGACCTCTTAGGAAAATACACCAGGTGTCCACAGACTAACAAACTAACAGATTTTCACCCGGGATCTTTGTGAGATACCTTGCATTGCCAGACAAGAAAACAAAAAGTTCTTCCTTCTCAGCGCGTCATTTCCATCCATGGAATCCGTGTGTTGGCTACTTTTGGGCAGCATTGCCTTGACAGTTCACTCTGTCCAAGGTAAGAGTGCACTGTTGTGCACTGCCAATATTATTCTTGAGAAAAAAAATTAAAAAGTTTAAACAGCAGATGGTCTGTACCTGTATTTCCTATGTTATTCCTTTCTCTTCTTAGCTCAAGTAGACCAATGTGGAAAACCGACAGGAAATCCTAACACTGTCTTGACGGATGCGGATATTTTGAAGGAAACTTTCAATAATGGCGATAAAGCCCAATTTAAATGCACCATTGGCTATACAATAAAAGGGGGATCTACAAGCGTTACCTGCAAGTCTGGCAGTTGGAGCACATTGACTTTGCTATGTGAAAGTAAATATCACCTATATTTTACCCCTCCTTATTGCAGACACATTGAGCATAAGGTTAAGAAAAATTATAAGTTACTTATTTTTTGTTGTTGTAATAAATTGTATGTTATTTATATAATTTTCTGCCTTTGAACAGGGCACTGCTGGAAATAGACTTAGTCTCAGTTGGTTAATCCTATAGAAATAATAAAAATAATAATAATAACTTCTAAATACTGGTCACAGAAAATTAGAGGCATACCCGAGTGTCTCGGTGATGAGCTACACTAGTGGAGAGACTGATATTGTAGAATGTTTCCCTATCCTCATCGTTTTACATATGCCTACAATTTCTCTTCTGATCGTTTCAGAGAAAAGCTGCGGCTCTCCTGGTGAAGTGATTAATGGACATTTTGACATCAGTGGGGGCATTGACTTTGGTGACACAGTTCAGGCCATATGCGATCATGGGTCAGCATCACTCATTAATATCACTTATGTAATGTTGCATGTGCAGGTACACAGCTATTACGCAAATTATTAAACCATTTTAAAACGTAGGTAAAAAATGTCACGCATGATTTTACGTGGGTCATCAACATATTTACCTTGTTTATTTTTTAGCACCCCTTAATGATTAAAAGCAAATTGGCCTTGTGATTAGTGGCATTTTAGATACACGTTCACATCTGTCCTGTTGTGTTGCATACAAGCTAAACTCTTTGTCACGTTTTTATAGTTACTTTCTTGTGGGCAATGGTGAAAAGAGATGCGAGGCTGCGGGATGGGCTGGTAATGATCCTCTATGTGAAGGTAAGTAATGCAGAGGACATTTAGAGATAATGCTAATGTTGGATAAACAAGGCTTAGGCAGCACGTTCCAAGTACAAGACAACTTGGTTTAATAAATTCGACAGTAATGTCGTCCTGTCCGACATTAGCGAAACGACTGAATGTGAGTCCCTGTTCCCACCTGCAGTGGTGAAATGTCAACCGCCAACTGCAGTTGCAAACGCTGATCCTGCCGAGCCGAATAAGGAGCTCTATGAATTCGGGGATGCCGTTTCATTCACGTGCCATGCCGGGTTCACTCTCGATGGGCCGTCGAGCATAACGTGCTCAGAAGATCAGACCTTCAAACCTGCTCCTCCCAAGTGTATAAGTAGGTCATAGTCTTTTCGTGTGTCTATTTCCTTAAGCTCCATGAACTTTTGTTGACACCTGGCTGTTGTCAAAATAGAAGAGTGTTCACTGCTTTTTTGTTCTTTCACCTGTACTTGAACAGAGGTTCTTTGTCTAACACCTGATATAAAAAACGCTAAGCGGATTGGAGGTGGACGCCCTCCCTACGGACACAAGGATTTTGTGACTTATGGTTGTGAAGCTGGATACACACTGGAGGGGGCTAGTACTCTCACTTGTGAAATCAATAGCATGTGGTCGGACCCTTTCCCTGTTTGCAAAGGTAGGACAACTTTGAGATTATTGCTTTCAAACCTTTCTCTTTGTTTTGTAATGTTAACGGCCCTTGACGTTTTGAATAACAGACTTCCCCATATCATCTCCATACAGCCTTCACGCACTATTTGTATTTCAAATGACCTAACTAATATGCATAATTTTTAGTTTGAGATCATCCTCATATTGTGTATTTAAAATACCACTCTGCTACATTTAACATATTTATTTTACCCGCATCATGTTTTTTCATATGAATGTATTTTCATTCAAGAAGACGACTGTCTTCAACTTTGACCTCTACTCCACTTACATGGCCACTTGTTCTTTTGTTTAGAATTGTTGATATGTTTTCATGTTTAAAACATTTTTGAAAAGCTTTAATATTTATTTTATTTTTTTCCTCTAACCCCTCGCCTTGGTTTTTGATGGGCTGGGCCAACTCTCTCTTCATGCTCGTCCATGTAGCTTTGTGTGAACCAACGGCCATTGTCTAAAATGTTACCTCCTATTTCTGAGATACCAGTGCTGTCATTGAATTGTAGTGATAAGAACGCCAAATATCAAGTACCAAATATTTATTTCTCATGCACTTGTAGAAAAACCAACTACCACCACGAAAGCTCCTAGTACAACTGCTAAACCTTCTACTACCAGTACCACAGTCCCAGTGTCAGGTAGAGTTTATTACCATTTATAGAGCAAGATTAAGCACCTTTAATATACTGAGAGAAATTGTAATCAGATGGCCATGGCATTGGTTCTTCTAAGCCCTGTGCGTTTTTGCCTAAAAATCTGTTTAACTGTTGTGGGTGACGTCTCTTGGTGGAGGTAAATGGGTATGCCCGAGAAACTCAATTAATTTCAAACCTTTTTTTTCGGATTGATTATGGGCTGAATGCATTTGGGCTTGGTTCCACGGCTATGATGGCTTACTTGTGTAGTGGAGGTCAAATGTACTGTGGGACTCTCTTGTCTAGAATGTCTTTCATAGATCAAAAAGTGTTGACTCCAACTTAACATCTGCATGTCAAGTTAGGGATGGGTTCTCCCTCTTAGGTATCTATTGTCACTACTTGCTTTTGCTTCCTGCATACCAACATGTCATGTAAACCCCTATTGATTCTCTAATATCCTTAATACTACTGTTGTGTTGACTTCTTTTAGTGAGAGTTGCGTTATTGTATGTATTTTCAAAATGTCTGTTTTGATCATAGGCCGTGTGCCTGATCCTGTGGACCCGACTGACAAACCATCACGTAAGTCATCGCTGCTGGCTGAGTTTGTCTATTTTACAGCAGTTGTATCTCTCAGAAAATCCATTAAATTAAAATATCACCTTTTTTGATTAAAATTGTTTTTAAAATAAATTTTTTAGCACTCTGCAATTATTGTCAAGTTATACTGTACCAGTCAAAAGTTTGACTGACTTTTCTTATTCAAGTGAATGTGATAGTGTCGAAACTTTAGACTGGTACTGTATATTACAGGGATTAGGAATGCCAAGGGGAAAGGTTAATTGCACAAGCTTGCAAAAAAACTCACTGGAGTGGCCCCACTCCTCAATAAGATTTAGTTATGTTTTTCTTGCAGCAGATGGATTCAATGGCTGGTATATTGGAGGACCTTTACTAGCATTGGGTGAGCAGCAAAAAAAAAAAAACTTGCATATCTAATAATCCTGGTTATTCCCAAATTCCTGCATCGTCTTTTGGTGTGCAGTTTTTATGTTGTGAAGCTCCTGTGAGTTCCCTGAACTAGCAAAACACCGCGGACTTGTATGGTATTTACATTGATATCTGAAGTTTGTCTTTCATGTGAAGATGTCAGCATCAGTGCAGTGTCTGCTTCATTTAAACAAGATGTTTATTCCTTTCTCTACAGCTGTACTTGGGGTTATTGGTTGTTTTGCATATCACAAGAAAAAGAGGTAATATGATATTTCTCTTCAGTGTGACTGACATTTCCTTCCCATAACTGCTTATCCCATTTTTATTTATTTTTTTCTTTTCTTTGCAAAGCATCAAGCTGATGCCAAATTGTATTCTGTTGTTGCGTGTTGTTCGTGCGTTTGTGAACAGCTCTGAATTTTACATCCATAACACACACCAGCCGCTCTATAAAATTTTGAATAATAAAAAAAGTCTTATTGAAGAAAAATAAAGTAAAAATTTGGTTGATGTGGAATCAAGCGGGTTGGTGTGTCTGAGGCAGTCCCAATGGGTGGCAGTGGCAATGTGGGCTAGTCTGAGTGTCGGTAGCACCTGGGGATGGATGTCCTTATTCACTTGGCCCCAAACATAATAGAGGTGTGCTGACCAGTCCCTTTTGGATTGCAGCTCTCGCGGCGCCAACAGTGGAAAACGAGCGGCTGATGATGGGGCATTGTAGCCATGGTAAGGAGATGGACAGATAAGAGGACATCATTTTGTTCCATCTCGAATAGCTAGATTTTCTAATAAAAACATAAATTAGTAGGCACATAATCTCTTAACACTTCGCACCGAATAAATCTTTTATTTCTGGGTTGTATTTTGACGTTGGCTGAGACCCCCCCCCCCCCACCCCATCAAAGTCAACCAATGAATTGAAGTTCCTTCCGTTCCACAGAGCGGCGGGGCGTTCACCAAATTCCTGTTTTAGCAAAGAAAACACAGCCAACAAATGCCTAATCCATTTGAATTTCCTTCTCCTTTTCAGTGCCAACAGGAGTCACCCACTTCAAAAAGAATCTAAGGCGGCAACAGAGGTTGTCGTATTGTCCCCTTAAAGATCAGAGACCTTAGAGTAAGGAAAAGGCTTCATCCCGAATGGACACTCGCACTTATGAGGTGGTGTCGATTGATTCCATGGTAACGACTTGAGCCGTTGGGCTTTAACCCCCCACGAAAAACAGAAACAGCCTTCTTTCTTCAGTTGTTTTTTTTCTTCAGTTTTATGGCTTATGTAAGATTGTGTTGCAGTGCTACTCATAACAACGCTTTTGATCCCCTTGAAATGAATGGAATGCATATCTGTCTGGATAACAAACAAAAAATGCACGTTTTTAAAGTGGCCGTGCTGTAACACTGGAGATGGTTGACCAGAGTACCATACTTTTGTCCCACCGTCTACACAATACGACAGTGTTGGAATGCTTGTTTTGGAATATTGATATGACCAAATGCTTATAATAGAACTCGTTGACTGCAGTACAATGTACCCTGAATGTAATGCTTTGCTCACTTGCAGAGAAATCTGCTTCCGGACTACAATCTTTTATGATCAGTTGAATGTGAAAAGGCGTGGCAGTAAAATTTGTGCAGTTGACGTGAGCGAAGGCGTTTGACTTGCAGGTTTGGGCCAGGACGTGAAAGATGACTTGCCCATTGTTAACTGGCTGTAAAAGGCCACGACAACACCTCTAGATTTTGCAGGCATGACGGTTCTATTCACTGTTACTTGTTTGTCGGGTGAACGATGTTTGGATATGCCACCAAATTAATTATAATGCCCTCAAGAGAAAACATGATAGCTCTTTGAATAGTTTTTATTTACACATTGTGAAAGGTACACTGAAGGATGGATTTATGGTTGATCTAGCCCAATTTGGAGGAGTGAGAATGTGTGCCAACGGAACATAGTGTCTGATATGTAATATCTGTTTAAAACGGGCATGTCTTTTGAGATTGCGTGAGAAAGTCTAAACCAGTGTGCCTTGGAGTGTCAAATGGTCTTAAGCGTTATTAATGTTAAAGAATAAGTGTTTAGTAATAAGTGCAGTTGTGTTGTGTGTAATATTTTTCATTCTGGCCTTCAGTTTCTGGCCTACCAATTTTGCTAGTGTTTCTAGTTGAAAAATATGTTGGGACTAATTTGTCTTTAATTGTGTTAATTTGTACATTATATTTAAACACTGATAGTGTTTTGTGGTAAATTGATTTTACTACATAAAAAAAGTGGAAATATTCTGAAATATTAAGTATTTAATTTCCTTAGACATAAGTTATCTTGTTAAACCCCCCCTCCCCTTTTTGCTTCCTAAAGTAATTTTCTTTCATGCTGTTACTTAATGTGTGTATTTTTGGTATTTAAAGATTTTTTGCACTAAAGTAATTTTGATTAACCACTAAATCATCAATAAAATACTTCCTGCTTTGTTCAGCTCATTCCAGGAACAATGTGTGGTGAAGCAATTGTCTGATACAGATGAAATCAGCCTTACCTTAACTGTGTTGTTTCCTTTGTTTTTTTTTATTTCTTTCCTGAACAGTCATACATTGATAGAATCTACTGATACGTCTTGCTTAAGTCATGCATAAATACGTCACAGATTATATAAACTTTCCTGTGGCAACATATTTCTTGTACCTAGTCATTTGATAAGGTTATCAAAGCATGCTGGTAATACATTCTTAAATCCACAGTCGGATGACGCACATACAGTTGCTTCATAGCTAGATCAGCTACTACAGCAGGCATATTTTTACACATCAAACATCTGCATAACCACAAAGTTCATTTATGCTAAAATAAATTGTTGGCAGGCACCTAAACTTCAACTAAGAAGCTTGCAAATACAGGTTCACTCCAACCTATTAAGTACTTGAATCTTTAATACTTCCCCATTGTTCAAAGTACAGTATAAAAACCTGCACTTAAATTCCATACCTCTAGTTCCATCTGGTGGATTGAAATGCAAAGAACAATAATGTATCAGTGCCAAGGTCGCAATAACAACCATCTTTTTGGATCTGAGTGTTTAGTAGAAGTTTAGAAGAAAACAAAGCATTCTAGTTCACTGCGCCAACAGCATTTATTTTATTACACTTAATTACGAAGACAAGTTTAAAATGCAGATAAGCCAAGTAAATTATCCATTTAATTTGTTTTAAGATGTGTATTAATGAGCTTGAGTCAACAACTCCAACCCAAGCACCTATTTCATACCTGCCTCTGTGGAATTCCTATGAATGCCGTTTTAAATTACCGTTTGGGTCATCTATGTTATTCTTAGTCACCATAAATGTTGAGTAGGTCCTTCATTGTAACCGATTTCAAATGGTGCTAGAAACAGAAACAGACTCTGAACACCAAAAGAAATCGGTCAACCTTGGAGATAGGACAGAGTGCTTGGCCCTGCTGCGGAGATGGCGCCGATGGGTGGTGGTCACTGTCTGCCATCATCAAGATGTTTCCTGTCCAGGGGTTTCTTGGTGGCTCACTGGGCAAGGAGCGTGTACTGCTGAGGCTGACTGAGGCTACTCCTCATTGCAGGGGCCCGGGTTCTAATCCGACCTGAGGCCTTGTCCTGCATGTCATCCCTCTCTCTGTATATCCTGTCTATCTCCACTGTCCTGTCTAATAAAGCTGAGAAGCCATAAAAAATAATTAAATATATATATATATATACCAAAAAATATTTTCATTTTGTATTTTGGCTTTCAGATGATGGCTGGCAGTGGCTTGGGAGAATAATCCTCCCGCCCTTAGAACACTGATTTCAAATGGTGCTAGATTGATGACATAACTCTAAGCCACCACCGGAAACCAGCTTCCAAGGGGAGAAACACAATCAGGCCACCCTACGTCCTGGGATGTAAAGTTCATCCTTGTACCTGGACATACAAAAACAAATATGGACATAATTAATCAAATTTAGTTTTTTTCCAAAATCATGAGAGGTCGCCTTCGGATATTGCATTGTTTTAATGTGCACGCTCCTCTTGAACCACACTTTAGCATAATGCCCAATGACCTCACATCACCTGAAACCCTAAACCCTTGTTTGGACTGGGAGCGGCTCTCATAAACACTGACGGAGCAGGAAGTCCGAGGGCCATTTCAAAGAAGAAACCCAGCACTGTCTGTTCCTTTTAGCTAAAGTCAATTACCTCTGTGTGCGAGCCGAACGCCTTGGGACAGCGAGACCCACGCACACACCGACCGCACTTTAATCCCGTCGATCTGTGACACTGCCGTTCCTTCTCCTGTCTCTTTTCTAATGAGACGGGGGAGGAGACAAGGCCGCTAGACGTCGCAAACAAAACCCGATAGAAATCTGCACTCTCATTCTTTTAACGCAGGGCAATGCTTTGGCTCCATTGTCAACGGAACAGAGGAACGGGATTTATTCCATTCATGTCAAGGCCTTTAGTCAAAATGGTGTCTGTAGAACACAGGGATATAGTTTGTGATATGAAATAGAAGAATTTGGTTTTAATTTTTTTTCTCTCATCTTCAGTCACTCTTTATGCTCATAATAAGGGGTGATTCATCGCTCAGAGTAAGTGGGTTATATCCTGCAATGTTATGTGTAAATTCTCACCCGGCCTTTCTATTGGACGAGAGCAGGAAACGGCAGCACAGTGTCGTCGTTGGTGTCAGCAGGTGAAAGGCTCAGTGTTCTATATCCTGAAGAGTTCCATCGGGTGACCTGCGAGAGAGACAAGAAGGAGGGAGGAAGGAAGGGAGAAGGAAAATACAAAAACGGAGGAGGGGGGAAGAAAGGGAGAAGGAAAAAATAAAAAGCAGTGATGAAAGGCTGCACAGCACACGGAGGAACACCTGTCCACCCATTCCTCCCGCCCTCCTTCCCCTCCCGCGTGACTTCGACACTCAATCCAAAAACAGAGCTGAAAGCGCAGGAAAGGGGCCCTTAACACGCTCCTCACAGCGCCACCTTCACCCACACAACAGTGCACCCCACAACCCTTAAAGAGACAGGCAATGGGGCTGAGGATGTCCGCTTGTCCCGTCCTTGCCTCGTTCCAGTGGGGGCTATCCACGGCCGGCGGACAACCCAGGGCGTGTGAGCCTCTGGCAGGGGGGAGGGATAGTGTGGGGTGTGGGAGGCAGTGAGGGTGTGGTGAACACAGGCAGAGGCCAACTGCCATGACGACTCG
Source organism: Galaxias olidus (assembly GCA_026901105.3). Taxonomy (NCBI): domain Eukaryota; kingdom Metazoa; phylum Chordata; class Actinopteri; order Galaxiiformes; family Galaxiidae; genus Galaxias; species Galaxias olidus. Next base: position 108,652 of record JAPMUY010007846.1, on the reverse strand, counting down.
GTGCCAAGGGCTCCGAGGGGGAAAGTACAGCGCGGCTAGAGCGCAGGCTTGGCTCAAAGCTGCGCCCACTCTGGTCCGGCCGCTCCTCCCTCGCTCCTTTCGTCTCCCTGGCAGGTGAGTGAGGCTGCTGCTGTTCCAGGCTGCGTCCGCCCACCTCTCCGGTTCTTATTTTTGTTTGTATTATTTCAGTACGCCTGCCGAGCTGGCCTTGCGCTCTTCGACTGATCAGAGCCCCCTGTCTGCACTTCCTGCTGCCAAACTTCCTCTAACAGATATGTTTTTTTTTGTTTTTGGTCTGGAGCTTATTTTTCTTTTATTTCCACAATAAAAGGAACAGCACACACACCCAACAGAAATCCCCAAGGCTAATGACGTCTTTATCGGCCTTCAAATGGACCGGCCCGGAATAGACTGGCCTGGAACTGAACCGGACCTTGGTGTAGGAGTTCTCCCAGGCTGCACCAAGTCAAAACTGAAGTGGGGGGAGCCTGTGTGTCTGTTGTTTAGGCTATTGGCTGTGGCCACAGAGAGTGAGGAGATCAGTCCGTCTATAGGTGTCTGGCCCCCCCGTCCACCGGCTCAGCGGCTCGTGTCTGGGCCTGCGTTCTTATTTTTCCAGTTGCTAGAGGTTGCTGATGTACCCTGGACCCCGTTGTGTTACACTTAGAAAAGACTTACTTGCCGTGCTACGTGGAGCTTGCCAAAAACAACAGGGCCTACAGGCCTGACTTGACTGTGTGGAAGCATTCATCCTCCCAACCGCTCTTCATTAGACGGCTAAATCAAATAACCCTGTTACCTTGCCAACCGGAGAAAAACAAAGGAAAACAAAAAAACGCGGCAAACGCAAAACTGTCGAAATGCCTCGGAACAACGCCGACACCAACCACATATAAATAAACAGTTACACAACCGACCCCCTGCTAAACCACTGCGTGAGGCCATGACCCTCGTCTCGCTGTCACGGACAGTCAGCAGCTCCACAGTAAAGCCTCGCCCACCAGGCGGGCTGACCCAGTGCTCCGGGTGCCAACTCATTCATAAGGAATGACCCCCCCCCCCCCCGCTGTGTGGGGTGCGGCGAGGTGAGGGCAGCAGCACCGGGCTGACCTCCATGCTGAGGTATGCTGATGAAGAGAGTATGGGGGGAGGGGGGAAGTGTGAGCGTAATCCGTTTGTGCGTAAAATGGAGAGAGAGGGGTGGGGGGAGGGGAAAAAAGACAGGGAGAACGTGTTCCGTTTGTGTATAAGCTCGAGAGAGAAAGAGAGAGAGAGAGAAAGAGAGGGTGAGCGTTTTCTCTTTGTGTGTAAGTTGAGGAGAGAAAGAGAGGTAGAGAATTAAAGAGTGGGGCTGGCTGACTGACTGACTGGCTGACTGACTGACTGCATTGGTTGCTGCAATGCAGATGTCCGCGTCCCTTCATCATCTCCAAACTGCGCACCTTTCGGACATCGTGTCACCTTACAAAGCGCCAACAAGGCGATTCCCCTGGGTCAGTTGTTTCAATCTGGCAAAGCAAGTCAGCAAAGACTGACCGGCCAACGTGAGGGATCTAGGGCCTACAGTCACTAGTGGCTATGAAGCAGGAGAGAAAGGCCTAGTCTGAAACCTAGACCTGTGGTTGGCTAGATGCTATTTTGGGAGGACGACACATGTCTACATGACACACACACACACGCACGCACGCACGCACGCACGCACACACCCACAAGCACACGCGCAAACGCGTAATTAACTTATGCTTCGTTTGAACTCTTCTATGATTCTTCGAAGGCCAGCCATTTTAGATCAATAAACATTATAAATAAATACACACACACACACAAATATTTATATATTTGTTTATAATTTGGCTTCATGGCAATATAGCACCCTCCATATCATTCGTACTTGCGGAATAATATATCTTCTTAACTAATCAGATGCTGTTCCACCGACAGTTATGCTTCTGCTTAGCCAATGATGTGTTACTGCGCACCTAGCAGACCGCCTGACCCACCAATGAGAAGCAAGCAGCTGTGACGCAGCCACTTAGCTAGTCAAGTTCCCATGAACTGGAGAGCTGCCAGTGCAGAGTCACTACCACACTAAGGTAAACAACTTCTCTCTCTCGTTCTATTTCCCTTCTCTTCTCCCCTCCTCCCCTATCCTTCTCTTGCTCTCCCTCTCTCTGAGGAAAGCTGCCAAACAGTCTAAATGTCATGGCTGGAGGGGGGCGTGGGGGGGACAGAGAGAGAGAGAGAGAGAGAGAGAGTGAGTGTGTGTGTGTGTGTGTGTGTGTGTGAGAGAGTGAGTGAGTGAGTGAGCGAGAGAGAGAGACGGGGGTGCTATCCACTTGGCTTTCACTTCAGGCTCAGCCGTACCTCCAAAACAACATAACCATGAAGGGGCTCCACCTGGGAACGGGGGACTCTCCGGTGTCGTTCTCCGACCCCATCCCGTGGCTCCGTGGGCCCATGGCGGTCTGACCGGACCTCCTTCGGCTGGTGCAGTGACCATAGCAGCCCCAGGCGAGACACAGACACAGTGCGGCGACCTGTGTGGAAACCCAGGGAAGAACGGCAGCAGTACCAAAGTGCACCAAGAGCAGCTGACAACAGCAACCGGGGGGGGGGGGGGGACACACGAGTGTGTGGTGATCTCTGACTCGGGATGAAGACCAGGAGTCGGATGTGTCCGGACGAGGCGGCAGCAGAGCAGAGGAGGAGGAGGAGAAAGATGAGGAACAACTCCGGGGTGGAGCCGCAGATGAGAGGCCAGAGGAGGATGATGACGCAGTTATTGTCATTGATGGCTTCCATGACTAAAAAGACATTCAACGGATCCTAAGTCTGCTATTCTCTCTATGCTCTCGTCTGATGGACCACAAACCCTGAACAATAAACAAATAAAGGCGAAGGAAAATAGACATACTACACAACTTACACAGTCAGGACACACACACAAACACCATTATTATTGCATAACCCGTCACACACACACACACACACACACACACACACACACACACCTTTATAATCTACTAAATAAGCGATTACTCAGGGCAGAGATTCAGGAGAACTGCTGATTTGGTATAAAACACAATTGATATATTCCATTCAATTCAAGGGAGGTCTTCATCTGGTTAAAAATCTAAAAAGAGACTCTCAACAGAAAACAAAATGTACTGATACAACATGCATCCCTACCACAATGAGAACACCTTCACAATCCTAGTAGAACAGCTCTGTCACTTTCAAGCCCAGGGTAATGTACTGATCTGTGGAGACCTCAACGCCAGAACAGGAATGGTACCTGACAGTATTTACGCCGGTTCAGGGAGACAAACACCTACCAGAGAATACACAAATTAATCTGTTTTCATACCCCCTTAAGAAAATATTAGTATTGCAAAACAAAGAACCAAGTAGGGAAACCATTGCTGCACCTATGTGCTCGCTCACTGGGTCTGTACATAGTTAACGGGAAGCTTCTCGGAGGTAGCCTCTTGGAGGTAGCACTGTTGACTACATGGTCACAGATGTAGACCCAGTGCACTTCAGAGCATTCACGGTCAGTCCCTCATCTCCACTATCCCACCACAGCAAAATCACTGCCAACCTAAAAATGTAGATACGCTGCGGACAGAGACAGAGCCCAGTCATCTGTACAGCACAGCAATCTTACAAACGGAGTGCAGGCAGCAAGGAAGATTGTAAAGGAGGGCTATTGAAAACCATAAATAGAATAGCTAGGAAATCACTATTCGACAATTATCTGACAAAATCATACCCTAATAAATCTGACTGTTGATGAAACCATACATTAGGCAGCTTGTCAAGATTGGTCAATCTCAATAAAACCTTTCCGAAAACCTAGAAAAATAGTCAAGTAAAAAAATGGTTTGACGCAACCTTAGAAAAGTACTCAGAAACATGTCAAACGTAAAAACACAGAGCAAACAACCAGGAAATACGGCTTCCATATTGGGAAGCACCAAAACAATACAAATATACAATTCAGACCAATAAAAGAACAACGTATCAGGCACCAGCTGAATGTAATTAAGGAATCCATTGATTCTAATCACTTTTGGGAGAATTTGAATTAACCACATAAAGACGGCCTAGCGATCCAAAACGGATGAATAATTTCAAAAGCCTATACATACTGTAAAGTTTAAATAAATACAGATCAAAAAGACACAGAGGATAAATTATTCAAGCTTGAATCTGCAACTAAAGAGAGCCAAACCCAATAAAGCTTGTGGTGCTGATGGATTATTGAATGAAATTATCAAATTTATTGAAGATATCATTCAAGCTCAAGCTTTTTAGCTTAATTATGCGCGTTTGCCATTATCCTGCCACCTGGAATCAAGGTCTAATTACACCAATTTTTAAATATGGGGATAAATGTGACCTGGCAATTATAGTTGCTTATGTGTCAACGGCAATAAACCGCTTACAAAACTTTCTCAGACAACATAACCCCCTGAAAGAAAGACAAATTGGATTCTTCGAATCACCGGACATCTGATTAAATTTGTACTATCCACACCCTAATTGATAAACATGTCATAAATCAAATATTTTCTCGTTTTATTCATTTTGAAAAAGCAATTAGCTAGACTTAGTAAGGCATGAATGTCTTCTGTTTAAATGACTAGAAAGTGGTTTGGGGGTCATTTAAACAATGTACAAAAACAATACATTTGCAATAAAACTTGGAAACAAGCAGATGGACTCCTTTTATCAGGGGCACGGGGTGATGCAAGGCAACAGCCTTAGTCCAACCCTAGCCAACATTTATGTTAACGAATTGGCCAAAACGCTGGAGGATTCAACAGCCCCTGATATCCACCTGAATGACACTGAAGTACAAAGTATTTTAATGGCAGATTATTTACTTTTACAAACTCACTCGGAATAATGAATGCAACGACTTCTTTTTCAGCAACAATTCTGTCAGAACTGGGCCCTGACAGTGAATTTAAAAAAGACAGAACTTATTATACCTATCTAGGAAACAGTTTTTTAGCTCCATTGGGACTTTAAACTTGGTCGTGAATGACTTGAAGGAGAGGGCTTGATAATTTTTATCAAATTAAATATTCCAATTCCAACTCCCCCACTCATATCATCACAGAGCCTTTACTGGCCTATAAAATGATCAAAGGAAAAGGCCCTATTCTGCTACTCAACAATTTGGTAAATAATCTTACCAAATCAAATAATAATAAAAAGATAATTATATTAATTACTGACAAAAAAAACTCAAAAATCTAAAGCAAAGTAAAGTAAAAGTAAACTCAAGTGCTATTTGGCCCTAAGTAGACACGTGAGTATCTGACCAGATACCAGATACTTTCAGATCAAAACATTGACTGTACAGACGAAGTGAACACAACCTGGCTATTGAAACAGGCCGGCACGGACAAACCTTGCAACCAAGGGAGGATATAAGTGTAAGCTGACCCACTTCCACTTACATTGTGAAAGGTTCTGAAAGGAAAGGTAAAATATCTTTAATTTTTTTATTTTATTTTTTTATTTAAACAATTTTGAAAACCTGAAAGACAAAATAAAAATGCAATACCTATTAGGGGGGAGATATTGAATGGGACACACATTAGAGCAACATTATAGTGTTAAGTAAACTTATCCTATTTGATGTTTACTATAATAACATATGGGTAATAGTATTGTTATTCCAGTTCTTTGCTTTTTTTGCCATCGTTTTCTTTGACAAATGCTTTGACAATAAATACAATACATTATTTAATGTCAATAAAGCTTATTTGAATATGAAAAAGAAAAATTTAGTTGCGAGAGATGGTGCGCTTGGCGGTGCTAGCGGGCGAGCCCTGATGATGACTGCGTCACCACCTCAGCACCAGCTAGGCAGACACGAGTGACCTGGGGAGGGTTGGAGCACCACCCCCAGCAGAGCCATGAAGACCGGAGAGAACGAGAACGAGTAAACAAAATCACATGACACCCCCCTCCCCCCCACACACACACACATATATAGACACACACTCCTTCCACTGCTAGCCACTGCCGCCTACTAGCTCCCTGTTCCTCTCTCCTATTTGCATCGAGAGTGAACAACAACAAAAAAGGTCAGGAGACTGTAACAGCAACAAATACATCTGCATAGCAACCAAGCAAACACACCTTTCCTTTGGGTCCGGCTAGCCAAAGGCTGTTGGCCAGAGCAGTTGCTTAGAGGTACGAAAATGAGGTATCTCGGATCGTATGCGGCACTGCTTACCTGACAGTGGCCCCGGCTCTTTCTGTTGTCAGTGATGCAGCATCCCTCCAACAGCACCTGCTATGGTTTGGGTTCAATTGGGGACCTGCCACACACTGCAACTGTGCAATATTATGTAATATGCCTGTGTATCGATGAATTTACCTGAATTGCGACTCCAAAGCAGTTTCCTCTGTAATTCTCGGTAAAATAACTAAACCAAAACAAAAACGTCCCCCCCTCTCAGTGCGCTTGGATATATTTAGAAGCTTCGAGAAGAATCCCTGGTTAACCCATTCGCCCCGCCTCTGCCCCCGTCCACAAAACAAACGCCCCTTGCGGTGAAGTCACAACACTCAGCCGGTCCCGGAGCGAGGGGAAATTGTTTCCTAGCTTCAGCATCCATGTTGAAACTCTCCGTGGCAACCGATAGCACCTGGGCCCGATAGTCAGGGGAGATTAGAGCCACCGAGGAAGAGGAGGTGGACGAAGGCTATCCAGGACGTCAAAGCGTCCACTCGCAGGTGGAAACCACGACGACAAGTCCCGGGCTGCTGTTTCACCCGCGCTCTGAAAAAGTGACGTAGCAACTAATCCAAAATCTCTCTCTGGCCCTGCCTCACTCTCTTTGGCTCACTCGCTGTCTCTCTTTCACCCTCCCTGCCCTGTTTCTCTCTCTCTCTCTCTCTCACACACACACACACACACACACACACACACACACACACACACACAGACAGACATACGCGCACAAAGGCACAAACACAAGTCTATTTTCATCTCGCTGCAACGGCAGGATTGGTCTCTAGCTCCCATCGACAGCGGGTTTAAACTGAGACAAATGTACGCAAATAGTTAACGGCAGAGACGTACACACACGCGCGCGCGCATGCTTGATCACACTCTTCCTCTTCCTCAGTGTGACGCAGCACTTAATTCTCTCTCTCTCTCTCTCTCTCTCTCTCTCTCTCTCTCTCTCTCTCTCTCTCTCTCTCTCTCTCTCTCTCTCTCTCTCTCTCTCTCTCTCTCTCTCTCTCTCTCTCTCTCTCTCTCTCTCTCTCTCTCTCTCTCTCTCTCTCTCTCTCTCTCTCTCTCTCTCTCTCTCTCTCTCTCTCTCTCTCTCTCTCTCTCTCTCTCTCTCTCTCTCTCTCTCTCTCTCTCTCTCTCTCTCTCTCTCTCTCTCCCTGTGATGTGGCTTCACAACGCGCAGCCAGCAACCCACTGCTGGCGGCCGCCCAGACAAGTGCAGCTCACCGAGGGCTGCGGTTAAAGGCACCCTGCCGGACCAAACCTCTCGCTGCCTGATCAACCCCCCCCCCTCTCTCTCTCAGTGCTGCTACCCTGCACCTCACCCCCACCCCCGCACTACCACCCCCGTTTTAATTGAGTTTCTTTCTCTCTTTTATTTTCTCTTCTTTCTCTCTCTCTCTTCTTTCTGTCTCTCCCTCTCTCTCTCTCTCTCTATTTCTCTCTTTTCTTTCTGTCCCTCTCTCTCTCTCTACCGGTCTCTCTCTATCCCTCTCTCTCTCTCTCTCTCTCTCTCTCTCGCTCTCTCTCTCCCCATATGAAGACACTCTGCGTGGCTCCCGGCCTGTGTGTCGGGCTGAGCCGACTGGGCTTCCTCAATCACCTGACAGCCAGCACCCGCTGCTGTTAAAGGCACACCGCAGCCTCGCCGCGTGCCGCTTACATAACCGGCTCTGGCGGCCCTCTTCCTCTCCCCCTCAGGAAGAAAACAAAAGGAAATCCACCGTAGCCTCCCGACGGCCTTCAAGCAGCGGCACGTCTTTCTGTGCACCTCGGGGCCGTGAACAGGACACCGGTCCCTGCGACGTGAGACGGGCTTGGTGCCACGGTGGGCTCGGGCCTCTGGATGCTTCTAGGTCGGACCGAGAGCGCTGACACGACAGGCACCGTGACAGCCGGAGGCATGGTCACATGACCGCGAAGGGAGCCTACCCAGCGCACTTCCTCATCCTGTTCCAGGAAAAGAGGCCAGATGCAAACGCGGTTGAGGAGGATGTCAGCCCAGACCGACTCGACACGCAAACAACTCTCCACTTCCATTAGCGGGTTAACCAATGAAAAAGCACAGCGTCAGCTCAGCAAAATTTCCTTGCAACACGAGTTCATCGTTCGGTCCGTCGTACCCTTGTGTCTTTCATATCCGTCGAGTCCGGAGTGCCTGCAGCCCTGTATCTTTAAGAGGGCGCGCTCATCCTAAAATAGTCTGTTTCAATTCCGTTAATCATTTACAGAGTGAACTCTTAGATGTGGGGCTTAGTGGTTCAACTGATCGAGCGGCCACGCCACACATAGCACAACTGTGACTAAGGCCTTCTGCTACTACAAAACGGTCACCGGGGGGGGGGGGGGGAATGGAGTGACATCTTCTTCTTTCGTGGCCCTCTCGGCATGGCTTGGGACCCCAGCCGCCCTTCCCCCCTCCCCGCTACTGTAAAAAGGGGGATGAAAACCCAGCAGTGGCTTTTTAACTCGAGAGAGAGACGTAAAGTGGTGAGCGGATAAAGACGCTCCGGCACGGCGCGGGGCCACGTCGCCATTCCTTAATGGGCCATCCATCCATCGCAAACAGTAGCGTCACGCTGTCTGAGAGGAAATGGACAGGGTGAGGCAGCTTTAGGCTAGACCTTGCCACACACACACACACACACACACACGTTAAAGAGCGACGAACAGAGTGGGGGTTGGGTTCTCATTGAACTATGCTAGAAAGCATAGCAAGTTTTTTCATTGAGGTGTGAGCCTAACATGATCAAAACAGAGCTGGCCAGGCTGGGAGATCTATTTTCTGCGTGGGGCATCGATAACACGGATCCAAAATAGATCCCGTCCCGGTTTGGCCTGCCCCTCAGTCGTGCCGCGTATGTGATGGTGAGCGAGGCCGACGTTAGCCATGACCGAGGGCTGACCCCGGCGCTTTCTGAAACATGGCTCGGCACCAGCCTCTCCGTTCGCTCCGGCTGCCGTTGGGTCTGCTCTCAAATCCCAGCCACGGATCTTCTACTCCGTGTCTGTACGGTTCTTCCAAAGGGAAAGTGTAGCAGTGTGCACTGCCTCTACCATCCACACAGCTTATAAAAATCTAATCTGAGTCAGTCTTTTCAAACGCGTTCCACGTCAGCGAGTGTTTCGTCAGACTGACACCGTGGCAGCAGTAATATATGAATAAGACACCATAAACACTTGGCACTTATGACGCACTTGCGTTCCGTTTTTATCGGCGGTATTTCGGATGGAGTCGCTAGCGTGGACGCTAATCCCAGACCTTTTATCCCTATGCGATGTGTGGCCCGCTTTTGACACATGTCTGCTAGTGTTGATCCTAGCGGCTCTAGAGGCTGGCAGCGTGACTTTAAGGCTGGCTGCCTCTCTGAGCCTCTGCGGTCCTTCCTCACATTCACGACTCAACCAGGCGCTCGACCAGACAGAGTGTTATTATTGTCGGATGAAAACGTATTCAACTCATCTTTTTTGACTTTTTCTCCCATGAATAAATCTACCGCTCCATCTCCTGTGTGCTGCCTACAATACCCTGATACTTTTTAAATGTGTCAAATAACTCACTGTTCCTCAACCTGATTATCAACCTGTATTTTTCCAAATGTTCTTGAAAAGTAGGCCTGGTCTTTTTGGGGGATTTGAGTGTTATCAGACGTCAGTGCCCCGCCTAATGTCCCGCTGGCCTGCAGAAAACATGGAAGACAGTCACAGCTCCACCTCCCAGGCGGGGGCCGAACGACCAGGAAGAACCAGGAGATCCAGCAGATGGGACCACCTTTCATCCTCCACCCCCATCGCGCCATACTAAATGTATGGGATCTGACGAGATCAAAGATGGCTTTCTCCAAAGGGGGGACCACTACATGGAGAGAGTATAGATTTAGGACGGGCGGAAGGATCTCTGCAAAGTGTGATGTGGTCTGTACAGCCAGAGAGCTCACGGTAACAGCGACAGAAATGGTGGAAAGGAGTTCCTTATTGGCTGTGTGCCAGGTTGTGTTCCGCTTCTCTCCGGCTGGGGATGTTCTCAAGATATGAAAATGAGGGAATCTCAAGATTGTGCTTTAATAGATGAAAATGTATTAGGGAGAGCACTGGGAATAATAATTAACATGAAAACAGAGGCCATCCTAGCATGTAATTGACTGAAACACACACGCACACATACACAGAGTATGCCTTCATTTTTAACCGCAAAAACAAGGTCCAAAGCTGCTCGGCTTTTGTATAATGTTCCTGCTGTAACTGGAACCTCTTCATTCTTGCCAGGACTATTTAAGCCCAGCAAGGCAACTGTCACGTAAATATCAGGTTGCCGGGCAATGTATAGAAATCGGTCCATTTATAAAGTATTTGGCACACCTAGCGACACACAGATTGGAGTTTGTGTGAGCTCCTGCCTAACATATCGGCTTGGTCAATGCGTTAGAAGCCACCCAAAACGCATAATAACTCGACATTTGGTGACACACTTCAATAGAATTTTAGCAAGCCAGAGGAAAGGATTCAGGATATAACTTGACAAGAGCGGAATTGCCAAGATAAATGTTCAAAGCTGTGCCAAAAGGTTAAAACAGCATTGTATGCTGTATATCAAGTTTGAAATAAAATGCTAATCTTAACGTGAATCCTATTTATTTTTATAATAAACGTAATATTGGTGTCACTTTTGTTAGTTTGTTTATTGTTTGCTACTGCTATGTCAGAATTACAGCAGGTTATGACCCTTGTACATACAGTAGGTAGGTCTACAGTAACATTACATTACATGTTGAGGTGTCACTGAAGAGGTGCACCATCGGCGTGGTGTTAACAGTGAATGAATCCCTCCAACACCAGCTCTTCCTCTTTTCTATTTATACACAATCACTCACCGGGCAGCGGCTGCCTGTTAATTTTAGCCGCGGTCTCGTCCACTCCCTGGTTTATTTCCTAAAGCCTAATCTCTCCCAGGAAAGGTGCCCTGCCGGTCAGCAGTCGTCCTTATTGTTGTATTGGAAGGAAAGAATGGCTGCCCTTTTCCTTCAAGTGCATCGACACTTACCTCAGTGTGGCTATGACGCACTGCAGATTCAAGCCCGAGAATGAAAAGTGGGAAGCTATTGTCAGACGAAATACAGGTCATAGTTCACGCCCCGTAATGAATACAGTACATTGTGCTGTGTGTGATTTCATTGAGGGGATGTGGGTGTGTGTTTTACTGTAATGGACAATACTTTTTAATGGTAGCTGGTTTTCTCTATAGTCCTGTTTGGACATGTTCAAACGATCGTTGGTGTATGCGTGTGCATCCACACACCAAAACAACCACGCTCTTTCACTGAATACGTCTTAGGGCGATGTAACTGGTCTGCCTCTTCAATTGTTTACACATGGCTCAACCAATAACAGAACAAAATCACAGACCGGCAGATTTGTCATTTTTGTTTGACTACAGCGTTCTCTGACCGCATGATGGATTGCTGTGCCACTCGGTCGATCTGTTTCTGGCAGCTTGGACGAAGCATCTACATTCTTAATATGTGCTTTATCCAAAGCGACTTACAATGAGATTACAGAAGCAGTCCACCTCGGGCAATTTAGGATTGAGTGCCTTGGTCAAAGGCACACTAGTGGTGTGGAATTTGAACTCACGAGGCCACCACTATCCGACTATCCGACATTTGTGACTAGTGTACATGTGCAGGAAGTCAGGGGAGGTGGGCGCGTTAGTCTGACGGGCGACGGTGCCCGCCTTGCAAATGGAAAGTGTTAGCCCTGACCCACTGTGACTGGACCATGAAAGTAATCTCTCCACTGTTGTGTTTGAGGGTGTGCACATACCTCTCACGCGCACCGCCGCCACCAACACCAACGTCTTCATTTACACTGAGAAGGAAAACGCAAACATTCAGATTATCATTACTTGTCATTAGGGCGACTATCTTTTTTTTTTTTAAGGAACATTTATCCTTTTTGTGTTTACGCGAAAGCCATCGTGTCTGTTTAACAATCAGGCTATTCATTAGCTAATCAATTAACCCCGACTGATCTCCACTTACTGATCAGAGGAACATTATGTAGACTCTGAGAGCTTCAATTTAACTCAACGTTTTAAGTACTTGACATCACGATATAGGCTATTGTTCTCTACTTTGGAGGTGCCTGTCTGTCTCCCTGTCAGTCTCCCTGACACAGCTCATCAGTAAGCCAAGCCCTTCTCCCAGATACAGCCACATAAAAATAAACTCACAAACTCATAAACCCAAGCTAATTGCTTTATAAATGAGTAGTTTGAAGTCCTTAGTACTATGAATTATATGCTTTGCACGTAACTTGAACAACGTCCTTTACATTCGCTCCATGCATTATAGAACATCCATTAGCCATATGTCTACTTCGGAAGGACTATGTTCAGGTGTCTGTGAAGGACTGCAGATTTGCGCCATCTAGTGTTTAAAAAGCGTAATGGCAAATAATCCGCTTGTTTACATGGGTTATCCAAAGTGCGTACCGCATCTAGAAACCTCTGGAAAGACAGTAAATAGTCACACATTTTTTTTTAAATGTATATGATTATCCTAGGCGACAATAGGTTTTAGCCGTTTTAGGGGGATTTTATGTACATGTAAACTAACATGGAAACAATGTCAATAAGCATGAAAAGTACATCACATACTTTTTCTGGATGCCAACAATAAAAACAAATGTTAAACGATACTACAGGTCAAAGAGGCAACGTTACATTCATCTTTAAATATTATTCATATCCTAATTATTATGAGACTACTGTTCATAGTTATTACAATGCTACATTAAAATATGAGGTCCATATAGGCCTACCTGTCCTTCCTGAACTCATGCCCCAATCGACAACGTTGCCAGGTGCAGAACTGTCACCAAACAAGATAATTAAAACTGCGCAACATCCTTCTCCCCTCGCGCCGCGCAGCATCCAGCACCCACCACTGCATCGCGCATCCACCCCCCTCGACGTGCTTGGCCTAGTCCAAGTCTCCTTTCGTTAAGAAGCCCAAAATAATGGTGTTTAAAGCAAACACCTATTGACCATCGGGCTACATGTACACGACGTGTTCCTCTGTACACGGCCATGTCAATGGTCAACAGAACCATGTATGCAATTTATTTCAATACCTTTAAAATTAATGTGTCAGAAGAGGCTAAATATTCTGTTGTTAATCTGCTAGATTACTAGTAGGCTAGTTTTAAAAGGTGAAATGTCATCGAGCCTGGTGGGCAGGATATAGAGCATAAGTAAACACTCACCCACGTCTTTTACCAGATGGGTGCAGCAGAGAGACGGCAGTGCTACTCAAATATTTGCGATAACTTGCACTTGATCCCTCTTTCCTTCAAACCTGGCTGGTAATCATCGAATATTCCACAGAGCTCCATTAAACCACGCCCCTTGACATACCCCTGTGCCTAGGATTGGTCTGTGCACAGAAACGCAATGTTGCGTCCTCTCCATCACATGGTAGCGACGCATGTTTACAAACATTTTCTGTCACGTGTTTCTCTCCTGCCATTTTCCCGTGTCGATTACCTAACGTAGAGTTGAGACTTGACCACAGATAAATCGGGTTTTAGCGTTTGCATTATATATTTTATTGTTCCACCAAAATCACTGAATCACATGAATAGCATGACCATTTGATAGCCAGTTATAATATAGTGTAAGAGTTTTGCAGTAGGTCTTAACCGGCGTATGCAACAAAGCCTATAATGCCTGATAAGAATTAGTTTTTCACATAATTTGAGCACCTGCTCCAGTAACCTCTGGGGTTTCTTTCCTTTCGACTGACGTTTTTGTGTTTACCCAGCCTAGGTCAGAAATATATTTGTTTGCATGCAAACTATCCATGGGTGTTTTTCACATTCAACATAATTCCTGTGTTCCGTTCTGTTACTTTGTTCTGCAGGACCACGTGCTGCAGAGTCTAGAGTGGACTGTTGTAATGTAACTGGAATACAGCCGTTTGACTGGGAGCTTGTCAGAAATTAGATTAACAAATACATGCTTGAGTGTGCAAATCAGACAGTAAAGTAGGGATTGTTCTGTTTTAAAGTATTTCGTTTATCTTACGCTTGTGGATACAAACATCTGCCAGATAAGATAAATATCACTCCACCCCAAAGGCAATGGCAAGTTATCCCTCTGGACGGAGCCTTTAGTTTCAGCCGTTCCGCATGCTGTTCACAAGAAGCCCAGCAGGGGGCATACTAACCTTAATGCAAATACTTTCATCTACCCTTTTCACTTCCTCTTGTGAAAATATCAAATTCTGAAACACTTATGGTAAACACTTTCAACAGTTACTATCTTATTATTATTATTAAGATATTACTTAATTTAAGCCTATTTGTTGGAATGCACGTTGTTGAAAATAGAAATTGGCCCTTCTCCGTATCTGATAAAAAGAGCTTGTTCTCTGTAAAAGGGCTCTATGTCTTTCAATTAGAAATCCAGAATCACTTTTATATTCATAAATAGATTGAACGTTTCACCCGCCGCCGGCAATGTGTCACGAGACTGCTCAGACTGACAACTTAATTCTCCTGCCCTGAAGGAATGGGTGCTTGTCCCTGGCACAGGCCAGGGTACGGGCCTGTTGGAGTCGACCAAGCCCATTGTGGTCCTGTCAGTGAATGGAAACTCAAGACTTGCCATGGGCTTGACCCCTCCCTTACTGTTGATCTCATCACCAAGTCCATGCAGGACGTTTTTCCCATGATGTATTTTGTTTTGATTGCATAGGATGTAACTGAATACGAGTGAGTGCATGTGTGTGCGTGCGTGCGTGCGTGCGTGCGTGTGTGCGTGTGTGTGTGTGTGTGTGTGTGTGTGTGTGTGTGTGTGTGTGTGTTTTCCTTGCTAAACAGGCTTTAGTCCTCTATCTGGACATACTATCACGTGCATAACCTTGCAATGCGTTGTGTGTGTGAACACTTGTAGCTGCACACACTGATCCCTACACACTGCGTAATGTGTAACAATCAGTACACTGGCCTAGTTTATACAATATGAACTAGATTATATGGTCATGGCAGGTGTACAGAAAACACACAACGTAATTTATATGGAAGCAGCTATTGATCCTAGAATGACCTTCAAGTCCAGATGTGGGACGGATCACACGGCGTGTCCGCCTGTACGATTAGCTGTAGGTCACCACAAACTTGAGTCGTGTTCCGGACAGGAGTCCGGCCGGCGTTCCCATCCCTCCTTGTCTCCCTCACGACAACACTCCTGCCGTTGATGTAAGGCGACATGTCTCTGTAAGAGCTCGGGCGAGGCGCACCGTGTGAGAACAGTCTGTAGAAAACTGTATTCTTGTACGTTTTGAACGTTCTGTCATCCTATTGTCCTAGCCATTTAGCTTCTGTTGCTATGTGCTTGAGTAGCTTTGCCCCCACTCCCTCCCCCCTTTGAGTTCAGTGTTTGGTTTTGTAAGTGAGAGTGACCCGTTGAGCTAATCAGTGGCGTTCCCTGCCTTCTCTTGTCTTATCAGTCAAAACATCAGAGGGCCGAGGAAGGACTGTTTCATGAACCTATAGCTAATGTGTTTGTCGGCTAACTTGGACCCCATGTCTGCACCTCTAAGTCCTATGGGAACAGGGGGACCCCTTCTCTGTCTCCTCCGCACACCTCTCCTCCCCCCTTGCTGTTATGTTACCCTCGGGGAGACGGGGCGGGCCGACTCGGCGGTGCGAAGAGAAAACATGCTGAGTCTGGCAGCTGTTACTACAGCGAGGAAGACCCACGCCCAGCAGCGAAAACAACTGACGGAGGTGTGTTTGTAATCTCTGACTGCCACACACACGCACACACAGACACACGCACAGACACACACGTATGCACGCACAGGCAAACACACGCACACACACTCTCTCACACACAGACAAACACACACGCACACACAGACAAACACACGCACACAAACAAACACACACACACACACACACACACACACAAGCAGACACACTCTCACACACACACAGACAAACACAAACACTCACACACACACACACATACACAGAGACAGACAGTGGGGAGAGGTATAGTGCATCAGGGAGGCTTTACCCAGCAGGGGTGGGTTAGGGTTGAGGAGGAGGAGGACCTAGGGGTCACGATGATGAGTTTTAAGGGTGATCTATGGACGCTGTGGGCGGAGGAGAGGTTGGGATTCAGGTGGAGGGAGGGTGGACAGCTGGAGAGGGTGGAGAGGGGAAGTGAGCCCTTCAGCCTGGGAGTGATCCTGGCGCGGGGGGGTCCTCTCCACTCCAGACGGCCGAGCTGCCGAATCACATCTGTCCAACGGATCGCTGGTGGTTTCCGATGTCACTGAAGTCATACGGATATCTTCCAGGTCAAAATCTATCGAGGACAAGGCTGTTTTACAGTGCAATGAATAGAACATGCTGTGCATACAAATATGACTCCCGCATCTACTGTAGAGATAATATTTTATCAAAATGAGTTCCTATAAAACTCATTTGATAAGACTTACATTTTTTTGTACCATGCATTAATCATAACTGCACCTTGTGTTAGGAGTGTACATGGGTGGGTGATATGGTTATACAACAATATTGTGTGGTATGAAAGGTCAATTTCTGGACAAACAAGACATTTAGAAATGTTTAAGGGACGCATTCTTAATACGTTTTGTTGATAATATTGGTTGGGGAAAACACTTTTAAAAAGATTGACAAAACAAACTATCACCATGATACATGCTGTAGAACTGCAGGATTCAACTGAGATGCGACTTTCCTTTGCAGCCAAATATTGGACCAAAGGCTGAGAAGGAGAGGCGTCTGGTCAGTCAGCCTGTGGTAACAGTAAGGGACATGAGCGATGCCGTTTAGGGCAGACAGATGCAGGGGGAGCTTTGCTCTGCCACGCCCAACAAGTTAACAGCACAACCGTGTGATGTCATGACTGCTGCTTATGGAAACCAGCTGGATGACCTTATGGACAGCGTTGGATTGGCAAGGGAGTATGTGTGTGTGTGTGTGTGTGTGAGTGTGTGTGTGTGTGTGTGTGTGTGTGTGTGTGTGTGTGGGGTGGGGGTGTGTGTTCTAGTGTGTCCTTACTGAGCTTGTTCACATATGTATGCAATTGAAAAACGTGTTCACTCACATGGTCTTTGAACATACCGTGGTTCTATCACGTCTCTGAAAGAAAAGCTATTTCTTTTTGGCAAACAGTTTAAAAAAGGATTTTTATTTTTTATTTCAAAATTCCAATCTTGCTCATGATGCTAGTAAAATTAACAGTAATTATGGAATGTTAAAAAAATAAGATAGTAAAAGGAATTGAAATACAAATATCCAAAATAGGTAACCCACTTATGTGCTCGAATTGTATTTCTTTCCAGTTTGATAATTAATTGTTCAACAGCTAGTTTGAAATACATTTTAAATGAGTGTCAAACATCAATGAATACTCAGGTCAAGACCCAAGCTGAACTAAATGGTTTAAAAAAGTCCACACTTGACTTCAAAATAAAAGACACCGAAAGGCTGCAACAAGTTCAGTTTGGATCACTTTCTTAAGTTGTTGAAACACATTTTCTTGGCACAGTGGCACAGGACAAACTGTATGTGTGGAAATACACAGGAGAAAAGAAAATCATAAAATACAACAGTGAATAGAGTATCGGCGCACAACACGTCTAACACAAGAACTAAGGTATTACAAAGCACATCCTACTGACAGAGAAACTGACCGACTGTTGACAGTTGGCTCCTCCTGGTTTTCAGCAGTGCCCATGAGCGGTGGAGCCGAGATAGAGTAAACAACAACAACAACAACAGAAAGGCGTGGTTGGCTCAGCAAGGCAACCGTGGCGATGGTGACTTCCTGTCAGGAAGCTGTGACTGATCCCGGTCCAGAGTGCAGTGATGAATTGGAGAGTTGCTTCCTGCTTAAGCCCATCCAGATGGATGTGAGATTAAAGCCCCACAGAGGACAAGAGAACGGCCACCTTTTGCCGTCCGCTGTCTGGACCTCACACAGTTCCCCAAGCCATCACCTTGTCTACGCATTTGACACTTTTTTTTTACAATTATACATGGATGGTGTCACATCATGCACACCTACCCACATTCACTCACATACACACACACAAACACACACACACACACACACACACACTCATTCAACTCTAGAAAACACTTTTTTTTTGTATATACACACAAGCACTACCAGAACATACATACGCACACATGTCCTGATGAATACAGTACACGCACATACCATTCACATAGACACAGACACACACACACACACACACACACACACACACACACACACACACACACACACACACACACACACACACACACACACACACACACGCTAACTCAGAACCTTCATCGTCACATTCATCATCACCAATATCATGGTCCCCATCATCATCATCATCATCATCATCATCATCATCATTATCATCATGATATTAATTAACCATATGCTAATAAGGCTCGTCACAATCATCATCAGCACAACATCGTGGTCTTTGCTTGGCTCTGCCGTTGAGAGGGCCCTGGCTGTGGTCAGTGGCTGCAGGGGGAGGGGACGACCGCCAACAGGACAGCATAGGCAGGACGGTGCCAGGCCCTGATCCACACTGTGTTCTCTGGGGGTTGGCTCTGCTTCTGTGGGGGGTATAGTGGTGGAGGAACGGAGGGACGGAGGGACGGAGGGACGGAGGGACGGAGGGACGGAGGGACGAAGGTGTGGAGGGTTGGAGGGTCCGCAGTGGAGTCCATTAAGAGACTGGAGAGGGTTGTGGCTGGGGGGCGGTGGGTGGGGTGGGCAGGCAGTGGTGTGGTATGGAGGATGTTTTGTGTGTGTGGTGGTGGTGGGGGTTGGGGTATTCCTCCTCACAGCTCGGTGTCCGCCACGGGGGCCTTGGCGGTGGAGTGTCCGTTGGTGGGAGGGGGCGGCTGGGTCTTGGCCGCGTCGGGGGTCTCTGCTCCGTTGACGCTGGGCTTCTCCTGCTGGGCGTCGGCGGGGGCCATCAGAGGGGCCACAGACACCAGCGTGTTACCCTGGTTCTCCTCGTCCACTGGGTAGGATTCCTCCGCCTGCGCGCACGCACACACGCACACACAGTACACACACACACACACAAACACACACACACACACACACACACACACACACACACACACACACACACACACAGTACATACACACAGTACACACACACACACACACACACACACACACACACACACACACACACACACACACACACACACACACACACACACACACACACACACACACACACAGTACATACACACAGACACACACACACACACAGTACATACACACAGACACACACACACACACACACAAACACACACATGTGAAGCATAGTCTTTCTGAAGAGAAGCAGAGTCCCAGAGCCAGCTAACCTGTGCCCTAAACACAGCCAACACAGGCGTGCACCATTTTAAACAGGTTTCTAAGAGAAGCACAAAGGCACTTTACTACACCGAGGGTCAAAACTACAAAAAGGGTCTGGGAACGTCTACTGCGTCAGTGACGAGCGTTCACCACAATGAATTCCCTGCGATTAACACACACACACAGCGCCCCGCTCGGCTCTGCTCTGTTCATGGTCGCCAACACACATCACAACTGCTGTTATGAGGGGTGGGGAGGAGCAGCTGTGCCTTTGAGCTGAAACGGAGAGGTCCGCATATGGCGGTGGAAAGGGAGACAGGGATGGAGAGAGAGAGAGAGAGAGCCAGAGAGACAGAGTGAGGGAGAAAGCGAGAAAGAGAGAGAGAGAGAGAGAGAGAGAAATAGAGAGAGACAGAGGGAGAGAGATAGAGAGCCAGAGAGACAGAGGGGGAGAAAGCGAGAAAGAGAGAGAGAGAGAGAGAGAGAGAGAGAAGAGAGAGAGAGACAGAGGGAGAGAGAGAGAGAGAGAGAGAGAGAGAGACAGAGAGAGAGAGAGAGAAAGAGAGAGAGAGAGAGAGGGAGACAGAGAGAGGCAAAGAGACAGAGTGAGAGAAAGAGAGAGCGAGACAGAGAGAAAGAGAGCGGCGAGTGAGAGAGAGAGAGAAAGAGAGAGAGAGAGAGAGGGGGGGGGGGCCCTATTGAAACACTGTGATATTGGGCCAACTGTTGTTGCTCAGTGAAAAGGCTCCGTGACAACAATTGAGCAGAACGGAGTCTCTTGAAAATGTGTGTCTTGCTGAAAATGTGTGTGTTATTGATTCAGTAAATCCAGTTTGGCGCAGTGGAATTATTAGGGCGCATTCAGACGTGTCTGGCAGCAGTGTTTGAAATGTCAAGGGGAATTGCATTCATTAGAATATTCAAAGTAGTTTATAGTTTTTGAATGAAAACCAGCTATTATTGTGTTGCTTTACTGCAGTTTTATGCTTCCCACCTTTACAATCCATGAGCTCAAGGAGACATACTTATTTACTAATACCTTGCAACAAAAGCGACTCCATCCCATAGATGATATCACCCTTATAAAATATATATTCTATGTGCACACTGTAGTGTAGTGTTACACTTAACAAAAAATCCCTAAACAAATTCAGAAGCCGTGGTGGATCCATTCCTTTCAGGTAGCATATATCTCTTTTATTGTACTTTTATTACAAAGGGGCAGTAACTGCAGATGTGCTGTGTGTACTGTGACTACAGAGGGCGCTGTGTGTACTGTGACTACAGAGGGCGCTGTGTGTACTGTGACTACACAGAGGGCGCTGTATGTACTGTGACTGCAGAGAGCTCTGTGTGTTCTGTGACTACAGAGGGCGCTGTGTGTTCTGTGACTACAGAGGGCGCTGTGTGTACTGTGACTACAGAGAGCGCTGTCTGTTCTGTGACTACAGAGGGCACTGTGTGTACTGTGACTGCAGAGAGCGCTGTGTGTACTGTGACTACAGAGGGCACTGTGTGTACTGTGACTACAGAGGGTGCTGTGTGTACTCTGTGACTACAGAGGGCGCTGTGTGTACTGTGACTACAGAGGGCGCTGTGTGTACTGTGACTACAGAGGGCGCTGTGTGTACTGTGACTACAGAGGGCGCTGTGTGTACTGTGACTACAGAGGGTGCAGTGTGTACTGTGACTACAGAGGGTGCAGTGTGTACTGTGACTACAGAGGGTGCAGTGTGTACTGTGACTGACCAGTCTCATGCCTTTCCCACTGGACCCCCGGCGGCGCCTCAGACAGTAGCCTCCAATGAGAGCAGCGGCCAGCAGCAGACCTGCGATCAGCACCGACACGAACACGGCCGAGGACGAAGACGACTCTGGTTTTCCCAGCCGGGTCTCAACGTCGGACGCAGTCTGTTTTAAACAAAGGCAAACGCACACATATTCAAAACGCACACTGAGAGTCGCGTTATTTTACAGATCGGATGGATAACTGCCACTAGAACTAGATCATTAGAATGAGCGTATTAAACAGATTCAAATGGAGGAGAGAGTAGGAGTTATGTAAACCCACCAAACGCTTCATGGCTGCGGCGAGGGTTTTTACGTCAGCTGCAGAGAGAAACATACATACACATGTTTTCATTCAGATAGGAGAAATGATTCACTTTATTGTTACTATTATTACTACGGTCTTTTTATTATAACTAAGGTCACTCAGAGCACCCATCAATCACAGAAGTAAAAAAATATACCGCAGATCATGGAAAGGTCTACATGAAACCTGATCTCATTTGTTTCAAGTTCAACAGACAAAGTAGGCCTCTAATTGTTACAAGATAATATATTTTTTCTCATTTCACTTTTTTGATAGATATTTTTTTATGTGATCATAATATTATATAGTTCCTAATCACATGATAACGTAGTAGGATTGTGATCACAGGAACGTGACGGACCCACCATCAGGGCTAGCTAAAAGGATCTCCATGGACTCTTTCTTCTGGTAGAGCTCTAGGTGACACTTGTCCTGGTTACACCATTGTCCTGGTTGACTCTGTAGCAGTTTCTTGGTCTCCTCCTAGAAGACCATTTTAAATCACAAATGTTCATAATTCACAAATTACAGAGCATTATTTGTTTTCACACTTTTTGTTATTTTAATTGCTGCTTTTATAATTGAATAATAACACAATAATATACATACTAATATGTAACATCTTGTTAAAGCATTTAGTAACTGTTGAGCAAACTGTAATTCAAGTTAAGGTATTATTACAGTATTATTATCATTATAACAGTATTATCATTATAACAGTATTATTATCATTATTATTATCATTATTACAGAATCATTATCATTATTACAGTAATATTATCATCTTTACAAAATTATTATTATTGCGGTTGTGTGGAGGTATAGTTCCTGCTGCTCATCAGACTGGCTGATGGAGAGTCTTTGTCCGATGTGACTTTATATCAAGCGACTCTAACCTCATACAAGTCTGCAAGCAATTCTCAGCCTCGCCCCGTACGTCGCATTCTCTCTCTCTCTCTCTCTCTCTTTCTTGAAATTACCTTAATGGCCTTTGGCGTAAAATTATTGTCGGCATGGTTTTCTGTGTGTGTTGTTGAGTGTGTGTGTGTGTGT
This sequence comes from Galaxias olidus, assembly GCA_026901105.3. Lineage (NCBI taxonomy): Eukaryota > Metazoa > Chordata > Actinopteri > Galaxiiformes > Galaxiidae > Galaxias > Galaxias olidus. The sequence goes on along the minus strand of JAPMUY010007846.1, from coordinate 85,819 downwards.
GTGTGTGTGTGTATGTGTGTGTTAGCATGTTTATGAGAGTGCATGTATGTACAAAAGCTTCCGAGTGTGTGTGCGTGTTTATGAGAGTGCGTATCTGTACAAAAGCTTCCGTGTGCGTGTGTGTGTGCGTGTGTGTGTGCGTGTTTATGAGCGTGCGTGTCCGCACAAAAGCGTCCGTGTGCATGTGTGTAAAACCGAAACGACGGCGTCTAATGACGAACAGCTTTGCGGCCACGCCCGTTTGCATCCCCACCTTGCCGTTAAAACGATGACATCACCGCATTGCTCAAGACCTTCGGGATCTCAGCAGTCCTCTCCTACACGCTCGCCAATTCGTTCCAGACCGCGCTCGCCTGACCAAAGACCTACACACGCAAACACTGGAGCCCTGGCCACTTTAGGGGGAGGGCGGGCAGTTGGCTTCCCCCCAGTGGAGAGCAGTCCCTCTGGGCTCAAACGGGAGGCTGCGTCCTCCTCCCTCCAGTCAAACACGCTACCAAACCCAGCACAACACAACGAGTTCTGCCCCCATGTATCCGATCCCCTCCATCTGCCTGCTGAACGTAAGTGACCCCGTTCAAAGTGGAGGCAGTTATGTTCAGGAAGTGCTCCGTTTCACATGGCCGCGTCGTAGCGCGCCTCGCCTGCTCTGACCTGGTGTTCCCTACATGGCGGCCATAGTCGTAGTCCGGAGACAGGCGTTTACAGGAAGCCGCTCCATGTGCCTCTGTTGGTGATTGACTGGCGGAGCTCTTGAGTGAGACTAACGGCTGTTTGCTTTTTTATGGTGACGGTTTAGTGTTTAGCCTCTGCCTGTTTAAGTCCGCCGCCTGTGCGGTGGGACGAGAGAGAGGGGAAACGGGAGGTTTCCCATGGGAATGTGGGAAGGGGCTGCTTTTAGAGAGCTTCTAGGGCCTTTGGTCACTGGGAGGATTTTTTCCACTGCCTCCATGCTGATGGGAAGAACTCTTCGGTTAAGTTTTTTTTGTTTTTTACGTTCCTCTTATCAAGGTTCTTTAAAGCCACTCACCCACACAGTCCTACATAGTGACTCGTGTTTTTCCACTTTGTGTAAAAGAGCCCCGTTGGCCGGACAACTCTGCATGTTCAGTAGCGACTCGGACGTGTTGCGCACATGAAGTGTGGGAGAGTGGAACACAAGGACCAGTAGAAGGTTTAGGTCTGCCGCCCAGGGCTGCTGGCTAGGAGGGTGGAGGGTGTAGCAGAGGGCTACTGGCTAGGAGGGTGGAGGGTGTAGCAGAGGGCTGTTGGCTAGGGAGGAGGGTGGAGGGTGTAGCAGAGGGCTGTTGGCTAGGAGGGTGGAGGGTGTAGCAGAGGGCTGCTGGCTAGGAGGGTGGAGGGTGTAGAAGAGGGCTGTTGGCTAGGGAGGAGGGTGGAGGGTGTAGCAGAGGGCTGTTGGCTAGGGAGGAGGGTGTAGCAGAGGGATGTTGACTAGGGAGTAGGGTGGAGGGTGTAACAGAGGGCTGTTGGCCAGGGAGGAGGGTGGAGGGTGTAGCAGAGGGATGTTGACTAGGGAGGAGGGTGGAGGGTGTAGCAGAGGGATGTTGGCCAGGGAGGAGGGTGTAGCAGAGGGCTGTTGACTAGGGAGGAGGGTGGAGGGTGTAGCAAAGGGATGTTGGCTTATAGGAGGGTGTAGCAGAGAGATGTTGACTAGGATGAAGGGCGGAGAGTGTAGCAGAGGGATGTTGACTAGGGAGGAGGGTGGAGGGTATAGAAGAGGGCTGTTGGCTTATTGGAGGGCGGAGGGTGTAGCAGAGGCCTGTTGGCTAGGGAGGAGGGTGGAGGGTGTAGCAGAGGGATGTTGACTAGGGAGGAGGGTGGAGCAGACGGATGTTGGCTTGGAGGAGGGTGTAGCTTAAGACTGTCGGCTAGTTTAGTCAGTTTAAGTCAACTCACTGCTCTAGACTAGGTCTGGAGGCTGTTGGTGTAGTTGACAAGGTAGAAACATGCCAAAGTGGATCAAGAAAAGGCTAGGAGAATTTAACTTTTTCTCAGCAGAATGTAACCACGCATTGTCGTACATCTCCAAATGCGTCTTTTTGTTGTTTATAAGAGGTGTGTAATAATGTGTGCAATATCTGGAATAACATATTCTGGAAAAAAAAAACTCCAGGCCACAGCGGTTACCCTGACAACGACCGTCAACACAGCCCATGACATTACTACATTACGTATCCAGCTCCAGACAGCGTGTATGTCATCAAACACTGCTACACTAGGAAACCAGGTCTCACCCCAATGATTCTTCACCGGTAACCTTTGACCTTCCCCCACCTAAAAGTAGAAACCCGCCCATGAAGCCAAACCACGGAAATCAAACCTATACTCCCACAGCTTTAAGGAGGCCTTGTGATTTACGACGGCTGAAGAATGTCAGGGAAGACCCAATCCTCCGCTTCTTATCGGCTCCCATCCCCCTGACAAGACACATTCATCTCTGGCTAGCATGTGGAGGGCCTCACTTCCTCCAGGAGCCAAGGTGGCGGGGCCTTGATAAGGGCCAGAAAAAGGGGAAGGATGGAGGGGGTGGGGGGGTTGGCTCTTTCCTCCTGTCTCTCTGCCAGGCTGGGGCATGGAGATATACCAGCCGTTTTTTAACCCACAAGGAACTGACTGGCTGGCCGGGGAAAGGGGGGGGGGGGGGGTGGACACTCTGACTTCAGGAAGGGCTGGTACACACACACCACACACCACACCCCCACACACACAAAGCCTCGGGGTGTGACAGTTCAGGAGACGGGTGACAGCTATTTAACAATAGGGAAGGGCCAACCTGACCAATTCATTACATAATACTAAAGGGCCTGTGCTTGGGCTTGAGCTTGTGATTTATCAATGAATGGGGACAGTCCCCCTGGAGCAACTTAGGGTTAAATGCCTTGCTCAAGGGCACAGTAGTGCTGGTGTGGTGTTCCCAGGTGGGCTTTGAACTCATGACCTTTCAGTCAACAGTTCTAGCCAGTAGGCCACCACTAGGTCATAACAGTCACACTCAGACATGGCACCAAAAGCATGACCCAAAGCAAGTGTCATCCTAACGTTGCATTTTCTAAAAGGGTGTTTTCGCAGTTTATCAAGCTTCATGACCTCATTATAAATATACTACCCCTCCACACAAAAAAAACAACTAAAAACTGACAATCTTGTTTAATTGTCACGTGTAAGTATTAGTTACTAAATATTTTGTTGTCAATACTTACACAGGATGTGTGAAGCACGGTGGTCTTGATGGCATCTTTGCCCTCCATGGCCTCCTTTGCAACGCATTCCACACTAGGCTGTCGGGACAGACAGACAGACAGACAGGCAGGCAGGCAGGCAGGCAGGCAGGCAGGCAGGCAGGCAGGCAGGCAGGCAGACAGACAGACAGACAGACAGGCAGGCAGGCAGGCAGGCAGGCAGGCAGGCAGGCAGACAGACAGACAAACAGACAGACATGTCAGTAATCAAACACAGCTTTTCTAAATAAAAACAGAGTGACAGTAGAGTAGCAGCTTAAACAACACCAGGGTTCAGGTACTCACCACCACCAATATGGGTCCGATAGGGGCACCGGGTCTAGAGCCGATAGGGGCACCGGGTCTAGAGGCCATGGGTTGAAAGGTCACGCGGTCAGCAGGGTCAGAGGGGGCAGCGGGGGTGGCTTGGGAAGGCACATCCGTTGCCGGGTTATTCTGGTTTCCAAAACTATTGAGAAACGACTGAGGGTCGATGATGGTGATGCTGTCTCCCAGGACGAAGGGCGCAATGCTGGTCTGGCTTGGATCATCGTTGGGGACTGGACCCGGGGCATGACTAGGGGCAGTGCCAGGGGCATCGGGGGCAGTGCCAGGGGCATTGGGGGCGGCAGTCTGGGCGGCCTCGGTGGAGGCCGTGCTTGCGGGGTCCACAGCGGACAGGTCGTCCACAGCGGACAGGTCGTCGACGGCGGCGGAGTTGGCAGGGGAGGCGTCTGGCGCTATCGTGGCACCGGTGTCTGCTGCAGTCTGGGGGTCTACAGAGGACACCACTGCCATGTAGAAAAGTGACGTAAATAGTTTGAACGCTTTTAAAACTAACGTTAGTCCTACACAAAAGCTGTACTGTTTTCACTCCTAATATTTGACTCTCTTTTCAGTGTGAAGTAGTGGAAGGACTTTGAGACAGGAACAGGCCTGGCCTTGGACCCAGGCAGTGGCTTGCTGACGTTTCACTAAATCACTCTCTCCCTCCCTCCATACAGCCCTCCCTCCAGTCCTCCCTCCATCCCATACAGGGTCCCTGTTAAAATGGCCTGAGCGACCTGAGGTTCTTTACCTGTGCCTGATGGAGCGTCAGGGCTTCCCGTTGGGGCAGCGGTGTTCTCATCGCACACGACCCCGCCTAAAAAGAGACACACACACAAAGTCAGCTGCAAGAAAAGAAAAAAACAAAGCCCAACGTGCTCTTTTATTCCTTCTGTTCAGTTGGATAGCTTTTTGTTGGAATTACAACAATGATGAGTTTCACTGCTTATGACGAGTGTGACGTGTGGCAGCGGATCAAACATGGCCGACACGGTACCGCCGTGCTCTCTGCTCCCTTTTTGGAATCACTTTGTACCCACGGTAACAACACCACGGTTATGGATGTTGTTTCTTAAAGACACTGTTTGGATTATGAGCGTCGTCTGATTTCATGTCAAACGGAGGCCGTAGAATGAAGTAGAGCAAAGGGCAAACAGGCAGGCACCCAGGCAAAAAACAAAGTGCTCTTCACCGAAAAAATGTAAACCTAACCTTTCACTTTGTCCTTCTCAGCCTCACCGTGCTGAGCCTGAATAAACACTTGGCTGATCACAACCTCTTGACCTATTTGTGGTCAACATTGGTCTCTCTCTCAGCGTTACAGGTTGGTGTCGACCACCAACACCATCAAAGCCAGACACACACACACACACACACACACACACACACACACACACACACACACACACACACACACAGGTCTGCCTGAAGGGTACTATCTGGTCCCTGGGAGGGGGTTTTGCTAGCACGTGGGTGCTGTGTTTACATGGTTAACCAGGCAGTGGACAGGCTTACCGTTTGACAGCTATGACCATATAATCACCCCCCACCACATGCACACACACACACACACACACACACACACACACACAGATTCGTAAGACAATACCAAAGTCAGTTTAAATGTGGTGAACCCCCAGTCTCCGGCTGGATTCTCCACTTGGTGAGAGGAGAACGAGGGAGAGTCTATGTAACTGGTATGCTGCTGTAGGCTTGACTTAGTTCATGTGATTTATACTTCTTATGACATGTAATGTGCAATGTAATAAGTAGTTATTAGGTGCTGCAGTTTTTTATTGCTGAGAGGGGGTTTAGGGATGGGAACATGAACTACTTTCGGAATCTGTCCTCTTGCCCACATTATTGTAATATATTTTGTGTAGCTTTCTAGTTACACACCCACACAACACAAAGGGCAACACGTGTATGGCAACCTTAACCTCCTAATGTCAGGAACACTTGTGGGAATGGAAACAAGTAAGGTTAATGATCATCCAACTACAATAACACCAGCGGAAACACAACAATCGTCTTCGTTGAACATAAACACAACCACATGAATAGTTTGCTGTTCCATATCTTTCATTCATGGCACCCTATGCGTCTACTCGGTAAACAATCTGTAAAACATGACGTCATTTTTCTTCCGATTACTGACTGCCAAATGGCCGCTAAAATAGCGTGCGCCAAGCACTATTTAATCACCGCTGTAATATGGAGCTGCGTCTCCCTCCCGCAAAGCACATTATCTTC
>JAPMUY010007846.1:67500-75000 GCA_026901105.3 Galaxias olidus | reverse complement strand
TAACACCCTACGGGCAGCCAATAGGGACAAACAGAGTGGGCATTTATCTCACAGCACACACTGTTTCATGGGGAAGGGTACCACTATTAAACAAAAGGCCAAGTGTTGAATTGTAAAATAACAGCCATTAAGAGTTTGGAGAATGCGTAAAAATTAGAACCTGTGGTATTACTCTTCTTCATGCTTTATCGAGCAGAAAGCCTTGGTCACTGGTTTTAATACAACAGAATAAAGATGTCAATAGCAGGGGTTTTCGGCGAGACTTTGCTTCTAAAAAAAAACACTGAGACCTTCTCATCAGCCCCGATTAGCTGATCCCAAGGACTTCAGACACGCTTCTGAAACTCAAGACGTTTGTTTCCAAAACAGCCCCCGTCGATCTGGCGGGTAGATAGCCGGTCGGTTTTAAAAGGAGCAGCTGCTCTGAGAGGGTGAATGTGCTGGCCCCAGCCCCCCCAGACCCCCCAGCCCCCCAACCCCCCAACCCCCCCCAGGCCCCCCAGCCCCCCGGGCCCCGGGTCGGGATCCGGCGCTGGGCCGAGGCAACAGATGTCAATGGACCGGTTCCAAACCTTCTTGTCATGAGAGCTGGGAGAGGCCGTAAGAGGATATCACCATGTTGTTTATGGTCCTCCTCCTCCTCCTCCTCCTCCAAGCTCCTCTTCAGTCTGTCTCCTCCATCACACATGGCAGCGCTTTGGATTAAAGGGGAGAGGAAGGAGAGGGGAAGAGTGACCGACTTGTGGCCCGAGTTAAACTCTTTTGCCTTTGCTTTTTCTCATGATAAAAAAGGGGAAAAAAAGACTGACGCGCTTCGTAAAGATAGCATACAGATGGCTTGTAAGCATGCGCGCGCACACACACTCACACTCACACACACACACACACACACACACACTCACACACACACACACACACACACACACACACACACACACACACACACACACACACACACACACACACACACACACACACACACACACACACACACACACACACACACACACACACACACACACACTCACACACGCACACACACACACACTCAAACACACACACACACACACACACACACACACACACACACACACACACACACACACACACACATTTATGAGTGTGTGGTGAACCTCGGAGCACACAGACAGGATTTAGTCTTGTGTTTTCAATTAGGGCTGCGGCATAGTAAAGGGGTCCACAACGGGTCTGTCTTGCTTGAACGTTCATTACCAGCCACTTTTAACCCAGTAGTGAAAGGACCCGGCCTCATTACAAGCCCATATCCCCCGGGGCTCAACGCTCGCTACCTACCACCATTAACAGCTTAGCAGCCAGCATTCCACCAGCACTTCAGTGTCTTAAAGGCAGCCCTGTAGCCGACAGAAAACCAGAGCATTTCACACAGTGGTCAGACATTTTGATTTGGAGTTGGCGTTCCATGATTTTGAGGTGGTTTGTCCCCATGCTGTAACACGTGTATATCAGAGACAGCACAGCATGTGCTGTATGTATGGACACAGTGTGAGTGAAAAAAGGCCCTCCAGTAGTTGTGCATGGCAGCAGCATTAGAGGGGCGCCCCCCTGGGTCGCACTGAGGAGGTACAGCTAAAGGCCCTGCAGCGGTAAGCTAACAGCGGCACAGAAAGGAGTCAAGAGAACCAGCCGCCTGCTTTCGAGCCGTTGTTTCCAAACCTTCCAGTCGTCCCAGTTTGTTCGTTAGTTTAACATCGTCTGGCTTTGGAGAAAGATCGAGGTGACAGGAGAAAGGAGGAGGAGGAGGAGGAGGAGAATGAAGCTCTCTCTCTCGGTTCCTCTCACTGTGTCTTTCTTCTTTTGTATTTCGTTTTTTCTTTCATTTCTCTTCTCTCTTTCTGCTATTTCTTCTCTCACGTCCTCTTCATTCTTTTTCTTCATCCCCCACTTTCTTTCTCCCTGGCTCTCTCTCTCTCTCTCTCTCAAGCTGTTGTAAATTTGCAGCGGGGTGCCAGGAGGGGGGGCGGGGGGGGGGACACACACACACACACACACACAATAACCTGACCACAACAGCAGTTACCGTGGAGAGGATCTGAAAGCAGCCAGAGTCTGTGACTCATTAGGACTGTTTCCCTGACGAAATATTGTTGCTACATTTCTTTTCATTTCTTTTCCCCGGCCTGTCAGGTCCCTGTTCTCCCAGATAATCAATGCTGGTTGGAACGATGGAGCATTTGCTTTTTCTTTTTAATCCTCAGGCAAAAAAGTAAGGTAGGGAGAGAAAGAGAGAAAGAGGTGGAGAGAGAAAAACAAAGAGGTGGGGGGGGGGGGGGGGGGGCAGAGGAAAAGGGTTACGTGGTAGCGAGGAAGCTGTCTTTGTTTTGGCCGAGAGTTTACAATGCAGTTCAGAGTAGAAGCTATGGGCAGCAGGGTGCGGTTGGTTTTTCCCCACAGCACACTTCCTGTCGAGTTGACCAGCCTGTGCAACACTGACCACATCCAGCGCTTCCCCAAAAACCCATCAAACCAAACAGGGCTTTCATATCACCCACTAAAGCATTGATTAGCCCGCTCTCATCTAGTTCTCCGACCATGATTGTAGACCCCAAGAGCACACATTCACGCAAGCAGACAAAGACACGCGCACAATTCACATTTCAAACACACACACACACACACACACACACACACACACACACACACACACACACACACACACACACACACACACACACACACACACACAATCACACACACACACACACACACACACACACACACACACACACACACACACACACACACAACCAGCCCTGCCTGACATAAGATGGCTATTCACGAAGGCTTATGTAATAGTCCCCACACCCTCTGGCCCTTGACATGTTTGGTCAAGAGATGACCATGGTGAGATGGCGGCGAAAGAATGTCGGCCATTGCCAAGGGCCATGAGAAGAAAAACGAGTGGCAATATTCTGCTCTGTGTTTACATTGGCGGGAGTTCAACAATGTCTGCCCTTCTGAAATGTTGCAGGTTCCACAGCGAGGAAAATGAAGGCAAGATAAGGATAACTATCAACTTCTCTCTGTGCTTCCTTAGGATTGTCTCTTAACCTTAGGATGAACTCTGTGGGAATTCACATTTCTTTTTTATAACACACTCTCCTCTACCGCTAATAGCAGTCAGCTGTCTAGACATGAACTGTGTGTCCCTTTGTCTTCCGAGTCCATTGTGACTTTATGGTGTCATCGCGCTCTGAATGAGCGGACTGTGTTTTGAGGAAGCCATCAAAACGTCAATCAAACGCCTGCCTAAAAGGAACCCTGACTCCACGCTCGGGTCGCAGGCACTCTCACACACACACACACACACACACACACACACACACACACACACACACACACACACACACACACACACACACACACACACACACACACACACACACACACGCACCCACTATGGAATCCCCAAATCCTGAGAAGGAATGCACCATGTGTTCCCCCTCATTAGATGTAGGGTGTGTTCTATGACGAGTCATTGTGATGGATAATGTTGATAGACCTCGGGCGCTGACTGCTACAGAAACAACACTACTCCTTCCTGGACAGCTAGCGGGGCTGTCCCATTCTCTCTAGGTTTCTCTCTAGGAGTCAAAGCTAAAGCACACCTCTCTCCCTACCCCACAAAAAACAAGGAATCGTTGAAGAAAAGCCAGGCTTCTCGCGGCCTGTTCCAAGAGGCGTTGTCATGACATCATCTTTGAGTTTTATTCGACCGGCGTAACCGTTCCAACGAAAGCCATGGGAAGCGGGAACACTAACGCAATCGGCGTTTTGGTGCGTCGAGAATGTTGGGACGGGAATGTTAGCTCAGCTAAAAACCTTTCGGCGACTCACCTGTTACTTGCGTCAGAGAAAGCCTTTTCCCTCATCTCTTCCCTTGCTCTCTCGCTCTCTGACTCCCTGTTTCCCTGACCCCCCCCCCCCCCACACACACACACACACCATCTCTCTCGTTCCTTCTCTCTCTTCGTTTCACTTTTACCAACTTTCTGAGTCTCTCATTTGGTTTGAGGGGGAGGGGCAGATGCTGAGGTCAGTAAGGTGGCTGCTCATTGCTTCTCCGCACTAAATAATAATAATAACAACAATTCTAATTGAATAAACTACTAATGTGCGGACCCTTACTCTACAATGCTGACTTTATCCGTGCAGAACTGAATTGCCTGCTTTCAACTATTCTGACCGCTTTCATGTGCTATTCAAATCTCTGGGTGCCACACTATCATGGGCTTGGTCATGAGGTCTTCAAATTCCTTCCCTAAGGGAAAAATGACATGAGAGCAGCATGTTATCATCAAAATCCTTCCTAATCACTCTGGATCGTACCACAGAGATAAAACAGTGGCCCTCTGGGAAAATGAGTTGATTAGTTAGCCTGATTTCTCAAGGGGCTTTTACGTGCTCATGTTTGGCCTTTACAGAGCTACACAAAGCAATCTCTTTCAAAACAGACTTAAGATCAGCTGCCATTCTCTCTCTCCCTTTCTGCAGGGCCCTATACTGACATCACTGGCACTGAATCCACGTTGACATCGATTAGACGTTCTCCACCGTCACAGACTCACTGAACAAAACAGGGACTGTGTTCCCGATTGCTTCTGGAGTCAGACAAACATCTCCACTGTACTAAATAAGGAAACCAACAGATGACAAAGATTCCTCATATCTAGGCCACAGACATCTTTAACACACCATGAAATAAATAAAAAAGTGACTTCCTGGTAGGAGAAGACATGTTGAATTCATTATGGGTCTGACCTTTGACATTTCTATATAATTGCACAGTGCAGTGTTACTGAAGGCATACAGATGGTCAGTGTTGGCTAGCCACCCAAAGTGGCCATGCTATTGAATCTCTGCAGTTTGCACATATACAATAGCACCCTCCACAGATGACAAAAAAACAAATAAAAACAAACGGTCAGCACACAAGGTTTCACCTTATGGAACAATTTCACGTCTACACATTGACGTTTGGCTGAGATTTTTCCAGTGTTGTTCTTTGTCGGGAGCTTGCCGAGCTGACGCTCCTCCGCCACTTGGGCCTGTGTGACAACAATGTAGCGAACCAGCGTGAATGGGGGATGGTGATATGATGTGGTCGAGGAAAGGGGGCGGAGTCTGGAACGCACTCGCGGCAGCACCCCTCATGCTAGCATCAAAGTAGCGAGGAGCAGACCAGAGGAGGGGTGGGGGGGTGCGTTCAATAAGAAAGAAAGTTTTTTCAAATTCAAATCCTGGTGTTATCAACTGTTGCCATGCATTGAAATAAAAAAAAAAAGCCTTGTTTGAAATACCAAATTTACAACGTGTGCCAGTGTGGGTCTAATACATCAAGGCAAAATTGCTCAGTTACAACATTGCCAGAGGGGGGCTGCCAACTAATTAAATTTTCCAAGTAAATCTAATTACCCTGCTCGCAGATGGAATGCAGCTCAGCTAATATGCATACATGTTCCTACGTCAATACACAGTTTCTCTTCTACACAATGTGTGTTTTTCTCCTCCTGGTCAGCCTGGAATAGCTTTTGGCCCGGTCCAGACTTTAACTGGCCCTCGTCGGGTCCGTAAAGAGTGTCCCGGCTCTGGGGAAGTCGTTAGGCTGGACCCGACTGGAAGCAGTCCCCCTCCCAAACCAGTAACAGGGTCCAAGCTATGCAGATCACCCTGCAATTAGTTCAGAGCCAGACTGGCTTGGCTTTCTCTGGCCAGAAGGTATACATACACACGCCACACTGGTTTGGAAAGTGAAGGGGGGAGCAGTCCGAGCAAAACACACACACACACACACACACACACACACACACACACACACACACACACACAGTCACATGCATCCATATGCACACATACACACACAAACACACAGACACGCACAAACACACACGATAAGTCAAGTCAAGGGGTGTCATGCGTGGAACAAATTTTACTCCCTGCCAGATCAACAAATGATCCACACACACACACACACACACACACACACACACACACACACACACACACACACACACACACACACACACACACACACACACACACACACACACACACACACACACACACACACACACACACAGACACAGACACAAACACCCTCCTCTGTCCATCCTGCCGCGACTGAGAACATAAACATATATTTTTGGAGCAGTCAGTGTTCAAACACAGGATGGGTTTCCTCCCATTGAAGCTGAGGACTTCAAGAGAAGCCGCATTGCACAGAGGGGGGGGGGGGGGATTCGAGAGATACGCAAAAATCTCTGAATGTTTCCTGCACTTTTATGACATCGAAATGAAAAAGGGCTGTTTCCCTTGTCAAAAAGAGCGGGCTTTCCAGCCTTGCGCCACATGCTCTGACTAACATACACTGAGATCACACACACACACACAGCCCAGCTCCACCCAGCCTGTGCTCAGGATGTATGCTCTCTCTCACACACAAATATCTCTCTCTCTCTCTCTCTCTCTCTCTCTCTCTCTCTCTCTCTCTCTCTCTCTCTCTCTCTCTCTCTCTCTCTCTCTCTCTCTCTCTCTCTCTCTCTCTCTCTCTCTCTCTCTCTCACACACACACACACACAGTCCTGCTCCACCCAGCCTGTGCTCAGGATGTATGCTCTCTCTCTCTCTCTCTCTCTCTCTCTCTCTCTCTCTCTCTCTCTCTCTCTCTCTCTCTCTCTCTCTCTCTCTCTCACACACACACAACACACACACTCACACACACACACAGCCCTGCTCCACCCAGCCTGTGCTCAGGATGTAGCCCATAATTATTCTCAACGGCAGCTTTTCCACTGCGGAGCAGCCCTTCTTTGTGTCCCACCACCCCGACAGTGTTTTAGCAGCTTCCCTCTCTTCCTCCCTCCCTCCCTCCCTCCCTCCCTCCCTGCTTCCCTCTCTTCCTTCTCTCCGTCCACATCAACTCCAAACAATTTGCCTCCTGGGTGTCACAGACAAACATAAACACACACACACACACACACACACACACACACACACACACACACACACACACACACACACACACACACACACACACACACACACACACACACACACACACACACCATGTAGCATCGTAACTTCAAAACGTTACAGAACCGAAGGTAAAGTTAGACAGCTAACCTATTAATTTTTAAACAAAAGTAGACCCTTAAATAAGAGCAAAGAGTGTAAGTTCTTTCACTCCTCATATTCTCCACGATATCTCCCCACAGTGCACAGACCCACAGAGATAGAACTATGCACAGATGACACAGAGACTCCACAGCCACAGTGAGTGAGTGAGTGAGTGAGTGAAGGAGTGAAGGAGTGAAGGAGTGAGTGAGTGAGTGAGTGAGTGAAGAAGTGAGTGAGTGTGAGAGAGTGAAGGAGTGAGTGAGTGAGTCCTGCCCTTGTCCCTCAGTGGTGGAATGACCTCCCCACGAACATTAGGACCGCAACGTCTTTGTACACTTTCCGCCA
>JAPMUY010007846.1:40000-62500 GCA_026901105.3 Galaxias olidus | reverse complement strand
GTGTGTGAGAGAGAAAGAGAGAGTGGACGATGCTTCAGAGGACGTGTGTGTCGACGGTGACAGTGTGTTTGAGTGAATGCCTACTGCGTTATCGACTGGACAGTCAGACTTTCTGACAGCCACAGATAGAGAGAGAGAAGGGGGGGGGGGGGGTGGGGCAATGGCAGGTTGACGAAGATAAAGAGGGTGGATAAGAGACAACCAGGGCTGGGCCAATCAGGACGTCCCACAGTGGGCACAAGGAGAGGGATGGGGGGGTCGGGGGGGCACAATGCCCCCCCCCCCCCCCAGTGTTATCTCAGTCAGGACGCCCTACCAGGAAGCAGACCGAGACGAGAGACGAGATACAAGGGCCCAACAGGAAGTGGACCAGGAAGACGTGCCGTGACATCATGTTCCAGGGGAAGCTCCCCATGCAGGAACCTGTCGATGGAAACATATGGCGACATCAGAACGGCACGCTAAGTGTCCTACGCCCCGGCGCGATCTCTACATCGAAGGCCCTGACGTGATAAAAGCCGTTAGGACTCCAACCGATTGTGTTGCTGTGAATCTACTTCTTGTTCCCTTTTCGATGAGCAGAACCTGCTGTTTTTATTTGTTGATTTGGAGCGCGGCGTTGAGGCCGGCTGGCCAGAACAGAATGCCAAGTTTCTTCCTTTCTCTTCTCCCTCCCTTCTTTCGTTCTCTCTCTCTCTCTCCATCGGGGGGTGCTTGGTCCCGTGCAGATGGTGCTCTTTAACAGCACTCTCTCTAGAGACGGCACGCTCATAATGGACAGGGCAACTCAGGCCAACACACACACACAGCACAGTGGACATGTGCACGCACACAGTGCAGTTGTGCAAACACACACATTCAAACAAACATAGATACATTCACACAACCACCCACAAACAAGCACCCACAAACCTGCATGAACGTCAGCACAGAAATGCATGTAAGTGTGTAAATCTAGACCGAAACGCAGTGTCATGCTTACGCATACAGCGATACACACTCAGTCACAGCACACAACAGTACATTCAAACTGTAACGGGCAAATCAACACAATGCATTCGCGCAGATAAAACAATCAGTCAGAAGCAGTGGTCAAAAAAGAAAAGCACAAACGTGTGCGACGTGTCTATCGCCAGACGACAACGCCCTTCTCCACGTGTCGGTCTGACGAGGCCTGCTCTGTTTTCTACCTCCGTCTCATCGCCTCCCCTCTTTCTCCTTCTCCTTCTTCCTTTCTTTCTCTCCTTCGTAGCTCTGTCTCCACTTCAGCGCATTCCCGCCCTTTTCGGAGCAGAGCAACTCAGAGGGCACACGCCACAGGCCCGTTAGCCAGCGCTAATTGGACCTGATTGGGGCGGCCGGGCAGACATCTTGAAGTGATTAGCGTCTGCGGGGTCGGGGAGGGTTAAGAGCCCTTGGGGTTTCAGAGTTGGAGCTGTGGAGGGGAGGTCCGCGGCTTCAACATGCAAAGCGAGAGAGCAACAGAAAGAACATAACGTAAATGTTAATAAAATACACTCCGAGCACAAACACAAGTGGAGGTATTGTGCAATGCTAACAGTCATCCTGTAATCTTTTTTTAAGATATATGGGGAGCTGTTCTGGTCCCACCACAACCGCCTTTCCGACAAGAGCCATTCATCTTGGTCCCTCAAAAGACATTCCAAATAACCTTCTAGTTTCCAAACACTTACATCTTATCTTTTTTTTTTTTTTTAAATTTACTCTAATTCACATTAATATGGGCTACTAAATAACATTGGCAGTTTAAGCAGTTTTGGGACTTTCCTGTTATGTTACTCTCTTTCACAACAGACCCATAACTCACAATGATATCAGCCATGCCCAAATCACAGATGCTAACAGCAGCACGGATGCTAATCTTCTGAGCAGGAAAGAACAACGGAATGAGCAGGATTTTAGGCGTGGCTTTGTTTGGGGATTTCTTCCCTGCCAGGAATCTGCTGTGTTGCCTTACAGATGGAATTTGACGAAGGCCCCAGACAGTCACAAGATGGCGGTAGACGACTGTGGAATTCGAAGCACACGCCGAAAATGTACACACAAAAAGAACGAGAGGTTTCAAAAGTGACTCCACACTGCCCTCCTGTGGTGACGAGAGGAAAACCAAGTTGTAACTTAAAATTGTGAAGTCTACGACTGAAGCGAGTATGAAACCAGTATAGCCTCTGAGACTGACAACACAGTAGGCCTACCTCAAACACAGCATTATTTCCATTATTATGGTTGAGCAATGTTTCACTATCATTTTGATTTTGATAATTTTGTTTGCTAATGGTTATATTTCAAATTTGTTTGCGCATGGCATGAAGATTAAAATTTAGGAATACAAATAATTGTGAAACAGCATGAATGACTTCAGACCCTGCGTTTCAAAACAAATTAAAATGTGTAAATGGATTGTATGTGGCTTTTCCAGAGCATGTGTACGTGTGTGTGTGTGTATGTGTGTGTGTGTTAGTGTGTCTGAACGTGAATAGGTGTGTGTGATGTCTCACCCCTGCTAGTCTCTGAAGTGTTGCACCAGGCTTTGGGGGGTTAGAAAGGCGCTCAGGTCCTCCACATCAAATATTCATTTCACAGAAAAACTCCTCAGCCTTAAATAATTCTCAAAGAAGTGTGCCGAAAGCAGGCCCTTGCTACCCCAGGCACGTCCCTGTCTGGACAATAGAATCAGGGGATCACAGGAGAAGAGGTAGCATGGGGGAGAGAAATACAGACAGAATAAGAAAGAGAGGGGGTTAGAGAGAGAGAGAGAGAGAGAGAGAGAGAGAGAGAGAGAGAGAGAGAGAGAGAGAGAAAGAGAGAGAGACAGACAGACAGAATGAGAGAGGGCTGGAGAGAGAGATATACAGAGAGAGAGGGAGAGGGGGGAGAGAGAGAGGGAGGTCTATTCTTTTGATTGTATAGAGCAGATGGCTTCTATTAAGCAGGATCGAGGAGGGAGGCCTGTGCAACAGGATGTATATTTACCTTCATTAGATCTCGGTAGAAATAGAGGATTTGCTGCAAATGGCAGAGCAAGACGTGAACACACATAAGACCAGCGGGTTTCTCTTCGAATGACAAAGGCAGGGAAAACACACGTGTGAATAAACAAGAAAATAATAACCCTGACATTTGATGTTGAAATATCAATTCCATGGAGCCGGATGATACGTGGAGCATGCGATATTCACCGATAACTACCTACCTAAACAAACACTCCCACGCAAAAACACACACACACACACACACAAACATACAGCTCTCTAGAGGGTATAGGTGGCGTTAATCTCTCCAGATCTCATTGACTTTGAGCCATGCTTCATCCACACCCCATCCCAGCCCCAGTACCCCCCCCCCCCCCCTCTCTCTCCCGAAACACTCGACATCATCCTGGGACCCTGACTGGAGCCAGCTGTGCCCTTTTGATAGCCCGGGTGTGTCTCGCCTGTAAACCTCCCGGCCTCCCAGGATCTCCTCGGATCATCTGATTATCTCCTCCCGTCCCGTCATCCCGGCTGATCCCACTTCCACTCCGCTCTTCATATCAGAGACCCTGACTAAACTCATTGTCCCCCCCCCCCGTCCGCCCTGCCTCCCTCGTTCACATTCCTGGGAAGGCACACTGGAGGTGATTATCTCTACCATCAGCCAGAGGAGGAACCGTGGAAATGGCTGACCTGTAGCGGGGGAGGGTTGGAGGAGGAGGAGGAGGGGGCGGGGATCTGGCAACACAAGCTGTTCCATTCCGGAGCCAGCCGATTGGCCCGTGACAGGTTCCAGCCGTAATTAACATCTGCATATGGAAATGGAATTGCAAGGGGGGGAGGGGGGGGGGGGGGGGGTCTGGCGGGCATATGTCACCTGCGTCTGACACAGGTGTGGGGAATTGAAGTCACACTGGTTCCGTGTGTGTGTGTGTGTGTGTGTGTGTCTGTGTGTGTCTCACCGTCTTTGAGTCGTTTCCCCGGTCTATGTCTGAGAGTGTGTGTGTGTGTGTGTGTGTGTGTGTGTGTGTGTGTGTGTTACAGTAGTCAGAGTGGTTCTCCTCATCTATTCATGTAAGTTTATGCGTGTGTGTGTGACAGAATGTGTTCATGTTGCTTAAAAACACACCTCCAATGCTAGTCTGCAAACAGATCCTCCTTACGGTCTGTGTGTGTGTGTGTGTGTGTGTGTGTGTGTGTATTGCTCCCAACCCTTTGTCTCTGTGTGTATATGCATTGTCCCTGCATGCTTAGCACAGAGAACAAGCTCATGTTTGTGTGTGTGTGTGTGTGTGTGTGTGTGTGTGTGTGTGTGTGTTTGAGACTATGTGTTTGAGAGTAGCTGTACATGTCGCCTAAAACATCTTGGGGTGGCCAGATGCCAGGAGCAGAGCAGGTGGCAGGAGGAACAGCTACTCGTTCTGCTCCGTGAGCTAGGATGGGGCCCTGTCAGTCAAACACCACAGTCAGGGACACAGTCAGTCCAGTCCCCTGGGTCATAGTGCCTGTGTCCACTGCTCAGGGCCAGCCCTGCAGCCTTCTAGCTATACGTGTGTGTGTTTACATCTACGTTGTGCATTATTCATGCGCTGACGTGCACGGTGTCTTTCCCATTATGCACATCAGCGTGCGCACTAGAGCGAGAGAGAGAGAGAGCGAGAGGAGTGTGTGTGTGTGGGCACGTGCCACTCGAGATGCGTGTGTACTATGTAAGACGTGTGTGCGTGTCTATGGCCTCCCATGTAAGGTGTGTGTATGTGTGTGTGTGTGTGTCCCTGTGGTCTAAGTATAACTTGAGTGTGTGTGGATGTCCTCCAAATGAGTGTGTGTGGATGTGGCCACGTGGGCAGATGCTTTAGTGTGTGTACTCAGCGGACAGTTGTGTTTGTGCTCTATTAACTTTAGCGAGTGCTTCTGCTGTCTGCCACAGTCTTAATGGGGATGGGGGGTAAAAGAGGGGGGAGACAGAGGAGGAGACGGGGGGGGGGGGGGGAGAGGCGACAGGGCTTGAAGAGAATATGCCGAGCGTGACGGCTCAAACAGCAGGACGTCATTCCCACGCTATAAATAGACAGAGTCGGGTATGGAGGCTGGCACCTGGATTCTTTTACGCTTTCTACAGACGTTTCCACAGTTTTCTTTCTTTCTTTCTTTCTTTCTTTCTTTCTTTCTTTCTTTCTAGTCCCCCTCTTCATCCTGTTTTCTCCGTTAGCACTCCGTCCTCTTCAGTCCCTCTGTCTCTTTTGTCCGCGGTTTTTGTCACCTTTTCCATTCTGACAGCTGCATTCCGACCGATCAAATCAGTAACAACAGCAACAAACTGTTCATAATAGTGTTTAAAGCGTTTGAGGATGTTGTGAGGTGATTACAGTCTCTCGACAAATCACCAGACCACCCTAATGCCAGGACGACCCCGACATCAGGAAGTCAACAACAGGACAAGCTTAAAAAAACAGATTCGAGAAGCAATCAGACACACAGCAATAAGACAATGAGATTATGGGGGCTGCTTTCTCAGAACCAATGGACATTCACCCCGCCCCCGCATTTGAAAGCAGGGTTACCAAAAAAAATCCCCCTTCTGTCGAATGCATGTTAATTATTTCAGAACCCGCGTTGTAATCCGCGGCCTAGAATCCCACCCAGAACGAATGGGATGTCGGCTTTATACAACTTTCCTTGTAAAAAATAGCATTACAAGGCATTAAGTCCCAGTGCGGGTTTGAATTGGTCTCAGCAGTGCCGGATTAGAAACTGGGGGGGATTAGCCCTCCCTGGAGTATCCTAGGGGTGGGGGGGCTGAGAGTGGCTCTATACTGTACGCCACATCAAGACAACAATTACATAAAGTGGGGAGGGGAGAATCGTGGCTAAGATCACAGGGAGTGGCTGGAGGACACTCAGGGACCACCTAGCTGGGGGTCACTGGATCCTAGACAGGGGTCAGACAGCCAGAGGCGAGGCTGGGGGGTTTGAATCCTGTGGGGTCGCAGAGGTCAACACCACACGCCGCACAGCAGCTTATTCACACGCTTTAGTTCTGAACGCGACACTTGTTTTATAATCTTATAATCTGTAATGGTTATCTAATGATAGGCCTCAGGGTTTGTAATTCCTGAAGCTTCCACATGGACTTGGGAAAACGATTCTTGCTTGATTTCAGAATGTTACACGATCAAAGAATTCTGAGTTCTATCCTTTCGAGTAATAGATATGCCCGTTTTCAATTGTAAGGAATTGTGAGTCCTTGATTGTTGACAGAATGACATAAATGCAGATGTTCAGTCCTATGTATTTTTTTTTGTAACCAGCAAAGTTTATTTATATATAACAACAGTACAAAGTGAATCCTTGGCTTGCAAAATAGGTGTGCTTCATATGTACAATAGGTACACAACAATATATTATCATAACAAAACCAAAAGCAAATAAAAAAACAAAACGAGAACTTCTTTTTAAATACTTTAACTTTCTTACAATTTTCACAACACTTTTTTATTTTTATAAAACAACAAGAATGGACAGTCATTAGTATCACCATCTTTGTAATCATCATCATCATCATCAGTATTTGTATGTACTATTTAACAGAAATCCAGTGTGCATGGGGTTGTCTGCAATATGCTTTTGAAAATGGAAGGACATTTACTTATAGGACATTGAAGTTTAAGTGATATTTTGAACGTTGAGAGTAATAATTCCTTCTTTTGCAGTTCCTCAGAAAAAAAAAATACGACGAAAGGAATTGCGTGTGGTTTTGTGTAATCCATTAAACATGCCGGTCAACTCACAATTGAGAGCTGAGGAGTGCACAAAACATCTTCAATGCGCTCTGGTTCAAAAGAGGTTTGGTCTCGAGTCATCTACATTTCAAACGTCAATCAGTAGAGGCAAGTCTCAGACAAACTGGCTGTGAACACAAATTCTGCTCTGCAGAACGGTAAACATAATCTGTAATTAATTTAACCCTATCCATTTGTAAGATCTCCCGGGAGAATCAGGAGCTCAGCATGAAATAATCATAGAAACAAAAAATCTCTTTCACAAACAAAAAGGTACAGTCAGAGCTTTGTGATTTTAAGACGGTTAAAATGAGCTGTGGGCTTTTGGAAAAATAATCCCAAATTGATTTTCCGGCTC
Organism: Galaxias olidus; assembly: GCA_026901105.3. Taxonomy (NCBI): domain Eukaryota; kingdom Metazoa; phylum Chordata; class Actinopteri; order Galaxiiformes; family Galaxiidae; genus Galaxias; species Galaxias olidus. Next base: position 55,367 of record JAPMUY010007846.1, on the reverse strand, counting down.
CAACTATGGAATTCTGGACTTGCAATAAAAACAAGTTTGGATTAAGACATGGACAGTCATGCAAAACACAAACAAAACGGGGAAAAAAAGACAGTTGACAACTCTTGAACGATATCAACAGTCTCTCAAAAGAGAAACGCTGACGGCCTGGTTCCGTTCGAACCCTCTTCTTTTCAGTAGGACACAGAGGAACACACTAGAAAAGGAAAGTCTTGGGAAAACACGGATACTGCACCCTTTACGAACTAGAAAAAAAGGCATTAGGTCCTGTTTTTGAAACGATAAAAGGTTCGTGAGGTATGAGGAGGATACAATTCTCATCGCTGACATCGGGAAGACACCATTACCCAAAGAAAGAGACGAAGCAGACGTCTCGTCGTCTGAAAGCGTACGCGCCTGTGTGTCTGTCTGTGTGTCTGTCTGTGTGTCTGTCTGTCTGTCTGTCTGTCTGTCTGTCTGTCTGTCTGTCTGTGTGTGTGTGTGTGTGTGTGTGTCTGTCTGTCACACGCTGACGTTCACTAGCTAGGTGCAGGGATAATACACGCAGACGTTCCCCATCCCCCATTTGGCCGGACACACTAATAACATGTCAATCATCTTCTCACCCTGAAGTGGTTTCTCCCTGCCTCTTCTATATATCTATTTTTTTGAAGTGTGTGTGTTTTTTTTCTCTCCCTCTCTCCCTCTCTCTTTTTCTTCGATCTCCTGATCTCTCACACCGCTTAGATCAAAGGGGAGCGCTTCAAAGCCGCGCGCAGGAAACTAGAGCTAAAGGGGCGTCTGTCTGTCTCTCTCCTCTCTCTCTCTCTCTCTCTCTCTCTCTCTCTCTCTCTCTCTCTCTCTCTCTCTCTCTCTCTCTCTCTCTCTCTCTCTCTCTCTCTCTCTCTCTCTCTCTCTCTCTCTCTCCCCCTCTTTCTCTCTCTCTCTCTCTCTCTGCTTTATTTAACCCCTCTCTTCAAACAACTAGAGAAGTGCGTGTGCGCGGCTGCCAGTGTCCATTGGTGTGTGTGTGTGTTGTGTTAGTGGGGTTGGGGGGGGGAGGGGGGGGGGAGAGATAAGGAACGCACAACAGGGGGTTTGGGGAATCTAAGGCCACCACCAAAAAAGAAAAAGAAATGCGAGGACGAAGAAGAAGCACCTTTTTTGGCCCAATGTTGCTCCACAAACACTATCTATATATTTTTATATATTCCAGTATACTGTACATACATGTGTGACGTGCGTGTCTTCAAGTACTTGATGTAAACAAATGAGGTAACGCACACTCCTATGAAGACAGTGGAACCGCCACCGCTAGCGAACGGAACCTACGAGCGGAGCCGTCTTTTTCCCCAGAGCGGTGCTCTCTTGTGGTCAGGCCAAAATGTGGTCAGGCCAAAATGTCCTTGTTCAATAGGGAGCATTAGTGGGGGTCCGTGTTGTTTAGTTGATTTATTTATTTTCAAACACGTTGGTCGTCTTCATGTCTTTGTTCTTCTCGACAGAAGAACGGTCTTACACAAAACCCTCCGCAGTCCTTGTCTCTTGTCGTACCTTTCGTGCAGTTTCAGCTCCCGCTTCCCACACACTTTTTTGTCTCGTCAGAAAGCCGCCCGCCCGCCCTCCCTCGTTTCGAGAGCTTCTCTCCCGCGCTAAAGCGTTAACCGTTTTTGACACGTCAGTGAATAATTGAACAAACAGGTTCTTTTGGCACTTAGTCAAAAAGCCAGACCCAGAGCGGCTCCTGCTGTCTGAGGGGAAGAACAGGGGCTTCGCGGGCCGTGGAAGCGGTCCTCTTTCAGCCCGGCCGGGCGAGCGTGACCCTTTGGCACTGGTAAAAAAAAAATAAATAAAGAAAGGTAAAAAAAAGAAGAACACGGAAACACGACGACAGCGGACCCCCGGAAAAACACTTGTGACGGGTGACACGATGCATGCAAGAATACACACCACATTTTGATCAAGTCCCACCCCCCCCCCCCCCACCGCGATACAAACAGACGTTATATAACAGAGTGTCGGAGGAGGAGAAGGGGGGGGGGGGGGGGGGGAGCAGCCTCAGTTCTTGCACAAGGCAGGACTCTAGGTCTCTGAAGTCTAGGTCTCCACTGACAGGCAGCACGCAGGACAAGCTGTTCACACCCTCCTACAAGGGCGGAAGGATTTGGCTAAATAATGTCGGAGAGAGAGAGACGGGGGGCAGGAAGAAAGAGCGGCCGCGCGTTCACTTTGACCCCTCTTTGTCTCTCGAGAGGTCAGCTCGTTAGACGGACAGACGGACCCAAAAAAAAACAATACATGAAAAAATACACGTCTGCATCGTTACATTCACATACATTGTTCCAAAGTAGAGCGGCCACGGATCAGGGGGAGTCTTTAGACAGCAGCTGGATGCTGGTTAGTTTCTGAAGTGAAGCCTGGTTATATAGTTCCTGTAATATGACACGCTGCCGTTGTCCTCGCTGCCCACAAGCATGCTGGTCTATCGGTGGCGGAGTTCATTGGCTCTCAGATGAGGAGGAGGGACTTCGGTGGTTTCCTGTACAATTTTGATTGGTTAAGAGAGGTGTCCGTTTCCCCGGTAACGTCTGCGGAGAGAGAGAGGAGCCGGGGGGAGGAAGTGACGTCACATTCTCCCCAGTGTCTATGCACAACAACACTCATTGGTTCCCGACGGACGTTTGAACTGCAACTGATAAAATTGAGATGTGCTCGTACAAAAATAAAACTTTTTGGAAGCAAACTCGGCGACGTCGATGTATATCTCCTCGAGCAAACACAAACGAGAGGGTTTGTTTTCCATCGACCCCTTTCTCGCAGTCTCTTTGACGGGAGTCTCCAGCAGAGAAGGGGAGGGGACCTGCCTCGCACTTCCCCTCCCTTTCACTGTCTCAGTCTCTCAGCAGTCTACTCCGCGACTGCACACACACACACACACACACGCACACGCACACTCACACACACACACACACACACACACACTCCTTCCAGTCAACCAAAAACAAACAAATCCTTTGTAAAAACTAGATGCCAGGTTGGTTGCCATCCCGGTGACATCTCCAAGGAAACCGAGGCGAACGCCACTGCCACGGCGGGCGGAGTCTCTGGTGACAAGAGAGGTGGGAGGAGGGAAGAGGAGGGGGGGACAATGCGTCGGGCCTGCATCGTGGATATAGAAGCCCCGCTCACACTGGCAGGGTCCGGTCCACAGGCCTGAACGGAACTGACCCGGGGTCAGGTCGGTCCTCTCCTCTCCTGTCCTTAAGAGTCTAACAGGGTCTTAAACACCCGTGGGTCACCCAGCCCAGCGCAGCTCAGTGTTGTACGCCGCCATTTTGGTTGCTGCAGTGCGAGAGTCCCATGGTGGGGGTGGGGGGGAGGTCGTCGAGGGGTGGGGGGTGGGAGGGGTAGTAGGGGGGCGGGGGGGGCTGTCCCGGGTGGGAGGAGGGGTCTCAACTCTCCAGAGACATGGCCGCGATGAGCTGCTCCACCTTGTACGCCAGCTTCTGCTTCCTGGCTGTCTCATCCTGCTCCAGGGCCGCCGTGATCTGGAGAATGGAGAGAGAGAGAGAGAGAGAGAGAGAGAGAGAGAGAGAGAGAGAGAGAGAGGTGGAAAGCTTTAGATGAATATTACACAGGGAAATTGATACATATCAATAACAACGTATTTTGTGGACTCGCGTTCAGGGAGTGTTTTGGGGCGGTCGCCGTGGAGAGCAGAGCATGATGTCACCGCTCTCGTATAGAACTGTCGACGGGCCACTTCCTCTCCCGTTTGAAACATCCCGTACGGCAACATCAAAGCCACATCTTTGTCAACGAGGGCGCCCCCCCCCCCTCCCCAGTCGTCACGCTCGTGTAAGGCCCCTTACTCGTTTGATCTCGTGCGTTACAGCCCCCCCCCCCCACCACCTCTCTCTCTGTACGCATGTCGAGCAGCGTTCAAAAGGTCTCCTCTCTGCGCTCCCATCACGCCCTGTCAGACACACACACACACACACACACACACACACTTACAAACCAACGCACACACATACACACACATACACAGAGACAAACCCTCGCACATACACACACCCACACACACACAGAAGCCCAAGCACACACACACACACACACACACACACACACACACACACACACACACACACACACACGGGCCCCACCGTTTTTTTTCCCGTGTCATTATCAAACTGATGGGACAAGCAACAGGATCGTCCTTACGGGGACAGTGTGGCCCCTTCTCCTCTGGTGTAGTGGATATACACGTCCCCCCTCGTCCCCCGCCGTCCCCCGTTTCATCTGCCTAAGTGCTCTCAGAACCTGGACCCGCGGCGCTCCTCTCCCTCTCCTCCTCCTCCTCCTCCTCCTCCTCATCAGCTTCACCAGCCATCTTTTATTAATCTGCGGCGGTGTGTGGAGGTGCGGCTCTGCCCCCCCCCCCTCCGTCCCCCTAATCCATCTAAGCGGTGCGCCAGCCCCTTAGCCCCGCCGCGCGGCCGCCTGTCAAGGGGCCGGCGAGGGGGAACAAACAAGCAGCGACGACAGCAGATAAGGGCTTCAGCGCGGGACTCTGGAGAGGGGAGACGGAGGACACGACCAGCGTGTGCGTGTGTGTGCGTGTGTGCGTGTGTGTGTGTGTGTGTGTCCGTGTGTGTGTGTGTGTGAAGGACGGGGCAGGCGGCGAGGGCTCCTGTAGTGTGTGAGGGTGCGTTTTGAGGGAGAGCAAGGAGACTAAGTATTGTTGTGAGAGACGAGGGGGGGGGGTTAGAGAAGCAACGCTGAGCACTGCAGCGTCTCTGTGTGTGTGTGTGTGTGTGTGTGTGTGTGTGTGTGTGAATGTACGTGCCTGTGTGTGTGTGTAGGTACGTGTGTGTTGGTATCTGTGTGTGTGTGTGTGTGTGTGTGCAGAGACAGCGAAGGAGAGAGGGAGAGAGGCGGATGAGGGGAAGTGATGGAGATAAAAGAGGAGAGAAGAGTGGAGTAGAAAGGGAGCTGGAGAGTGGGAGGAAAGGAGAGGCGGTGAAAGGCAAGAAGACAGCCCGGAGAGGCACTTACTAGACGGCAGAGCTAAAGGGGGGATGAGAGGAGAGGAGACACAGAGAGAACAAAGGGAATGACAGAGGAAAAAGAGAAAGAGAGAGGTACCAAGAAAGAAATACCAAGAGAGAGAGAGAGAGACAGATACCGAGAAAGAGTGCAAGAAAGAGAGAAAAGACAAATACTGAGAGAGAGAGAGAGAGAGAGAGAGAGAGAGAGAGAGAGAGAGAGAGAGAGAGAGACAGATGGAGAGAGAGAGAGAGAGAGAGAGAGAGAGAGAGAGAGAGAGAGAGAGAGAGAGAGAGAGAGAGAGAGAGAGAGAGAGAGAGAGAGAGACACAGAGAGAGGTCTAATATAAAGGTCAGGCTAATGGTTCCCAGGGGAGGAGCTGACATTACAGGCAGAATGGCTCCATTACAGAAGCCTCTCTTCCTTTCTCTCTTTCTCTTTCTTTCTTTCTTTCTTTCTTTCTTTCTTTCTTTCTTTCTTTCTTTCTTTCTTTCTTTCTTTCTTTCTTTCTTTCTTCCTTCCTTTCCTCCTTTCTTCCTTCCTTTCCTCCTTTCTTCCTTCCTTCCTTCCTTCCTTCCTTCCTTCCTTCCCAGAAACAACTTTAAGAACAGGAATCTTTTCCTGTGCATGACATGAAGCTGATAGAGAACGAGGAAGTCCATTGTTTTGCTCGTGTGATTTGGTCGTTTGATTTGGCCGCCGCCACCCACCTCCTCGCTGTACTTGCTGACGTAGGAGTAGATCTCGTTGAGCGCGCCCAGCATGTTAAAGTCGGAAGAGTGCAGGCGCGCCTGCTCCGCCAGGTAGGCGTTCATGTCCTGATCGCTGATGGCCGGCAGGCGGTTGATGTCGGCGTAGTACCTGGGGACACCCACAGGGGGAGGCGATCAGCACCAACGGGCCCACGTACACCCAACTCATTTATTCAAAATCATCACTACAAGAAATGCTGAACAAATGAAGAACAGTCTAAAAATGAATCCATGATGTATTAGGCCAAAAACAATTATGTAGTTGATTTGCAGATCATGCACTGGGCATTTGATTTTGATTTTTGTATATAGGTAGCTGCACCTCTCCACCCAGCCCTTGTAGTTGGGGATGTCCTTGGCGTAGAGCAGCTTGTTGGAGGGCGAGTCCTTCCCCAGGCGGTGCTCCGACGTGGAACAGGAGTCCATGAATGTCTGGGCCACCACCGACAGGCAGGCGTCCGTGATGCTGCTCTTGTGGATGTCGAACACAAACTGGGGGTTCTTGATCACGTTCACCCAGAAACGCAGAGGCAGGCTGGAGGGACGGGGCGACGGAGGGATGGAGGGATGAACGATGGAGGGAGAAAGAGGGGATCAACACAGTGCGAATGTAATTTCGTGTTGTTTTGTTGTGTGTATGAGGCTGCCTCTCTTGGCCATGTTTCCCTTGAAAAATTAATTATGAATCTCAATGGGATCTTTTCCTGGTTAATAAAAAAACATTTAAATCTCTATATAGTCCTTGTTCTTACCAGTTGCTTTATGTATGTGTAACATATGGATATATGGATAAAGCTCTATAGGTTTGATCTCTCCACAGTCGTCGTTCTTACCAGTTGCTTTATGTATGTGTAACATATGGATCTATGGATAAAGCTCCATAGGTTTGATCTCTATACAGTCGTCGTTCTTACCAGTTGCTTTATGTATGTGTAACATATGGATCTATGGATAAAGCTCCATAGGTTTGATCTCTCCACAGTCGTCGTTCTTACCAGTTGCTCTTCCAGGTGTGCCGTACATCCTGGTCGTGGATGCCGTGCCGGTCGGCCTGCTCGTCCAGGAAGTCGAACATGTACTTGATGGCGAGGGGCAGGGCGCTGCCGCGGTGTACCGTGCTGAACAGCGTCTCAAACAGGTCGTCCACAAACTTCTGCAGCGTGCCCTGGTGGTGGGAGGAGAGCAGGTTCATCAGGTTAATGCTGGGCTCCAGTTCATCCACTCGTTCATTTCGTGAGGTCAAAACACATACAGGACGCAGAGGAAGAACAATAGTTACATTTGAGCCAAATCTGTTTTTGTTTTTTTATTCATAGATCATTTAAACGCCATTGTTTAAAGGAAACTATGCTTGGACATTGTAACGATGACGACTACTAATCCAACCTTTAGCGCCATGAACCCCTCTTACTGACTCTGGGAGAAAGAGAGAAAGAGACCTGGTAGCCAGCCTAACCGACCTGGTAGCCACCATAACCAACCTGGTAGCCACCCTAACCGAAATGGTCGCCACCATAACCGACCAGGCAGCAACCATAACTGACCTGGTCGCCACCCTAACCGGTTGCCACCCTAACCAACCTGGTAGCCACCCTAACTGACCTGGTAGCCACCCTAACCCACCAGGTACCCACCATAACCGACCAGGTAGCCACCCTAACCGACCTGGTGAGGTTCGTGGAGCAGACAGGTGAGTTACCTTGGTGGCCAGCAGCCGGGTCAGGTAGATCTCGGACACCATCTTGCTGCCGCGGTCGCCCTCCTTCTGGTCTCCGTGCTCGTGGTTCTTCACCAGGTGCCACACCTTGACCCCGCTCTCCAGGTCGGGGGTGATCATGGGGGCACGCGAGCGCAGGCTGTCAGGGCTGCCCGTGTAGCGGAACGACGAGTCTGGGAGAGAGAGAGAGAGAGAGAGAGAGAGAGAGAGAGAGGGAGAGAGAGAGCGAGAGAGAGAGAGAGAAAAAGAGTAATAATTTAGCTTATCAACAACACACAGAGCAGAACATACACTCCTCCTCTCCCAGTGCCTTCCATTATACCCCACATAGACCAGCACAAAGCGTAAGTGGCTGTGCCCAGGACTTCCTGTAAGCCCTGGGATGTCGGAGGGGGGGGGGTCCTATCACAATGATGAAGGGATGAAGGGAGCGCAGGCGGGGGGGGGGGGGGGGGGGGTCCCTATTCGTAACATGTCGGGCTGGCTCCCTAACACCCGCAACGAGAAAGACCCCCAACAATTCCCCTAAGAGCCTGGCAAATGGTGACGAGGCGTCTGCCAACACGTTTTCTTTCCTTTTCTCTCTCTCTGCCGCTCTCTCTCTCTGCCGCTCTCTCTCTCTGCCGCTCTCGTCATATCGTTCCCCGGTCTGAATGAGAAGTGACTGGCACCCCGGCTCGTCTTAAAAGCGCTCTGTAATTGGCACTCTCCCGACGCCATTGTGCCTCTGCAGAGTGTCCCTGTCGCGGTCCTAATCAACGCATCAAAAAGATCTCTTAATATGTTAAGCACCCCGTTCGTCCATCCATCCCTCCCTCTCGTTCTCTCTCTCTCTCTGTTCCTTCTACTGCTCTCTGTTCCCTCTTTCTTTCTGTGTTCCTCTCCCTTTCTCTACCCCCTCTCTCTCCCTATTTCTGTTCCCTTTATTTCCCTCTGTTCTCTCTCTCTCTCTTTCTTTCTCTCTGTTCCCTCCCTCCCTCCGTCTCCCTCTCCCTCTCTCTCTCTCTCTCTCTCTCTCTCTGTTAACTGCTCTCTCTCCGTCCCTCTCTTCTTCCTTTGACACTCCAGGAGGACGCAGGGCCGCTCTAGTTAACAAAGCGTCTCCCAAAGGAGGAGTGTCCCAAGGGACGGAGGACAAGAATGGATCTCTGTCTCACTTGCCCAACGAGAGAGAGAGATACGGAGGGAGAGAGAGGGGGACGGAGGACAAGAATGGATCCCTGTCTCACCTGCCCAACGAGAGAGAGAGATACGGAGGGAGAGAGAGGGGGACGGAGGACAAGAATGGATCTCTGTCTCACCTGCCCAACAAGAGAGAGAGAGATACAGAGGGAGAGAGAGGGGGACGGAGGACAAGAATGGATCTCTGTCTCACCTGCCCAACGAGAGAGAGAGATATGGAGGGAGGGGGAGGTCTCATAAGGGGGGGGGGGGGGGGGGGGGGGGGGGGGGGGGGGGGGGGGATCGGATCTCTCTCTCTCTCTCTCTCTCTCTCTCTCTCTCTCTCTCTCTCTCTCTCTCCTGCTGAACGAAGGAGAGCGATACGGAGGGAGAGAGCGAGAGAGGGGGGGACGGAGGATAAGAAAGTGCTAGGATGCTAAGTGCCGCTCATTAAACGAATAGGAATCAATCAGGGCATCGGGGTGCAGCTGCCGCTGGCTTCCGCGGCAACGGATGATTGACGGGCGGTGAGTTGAGAGGAAGGTTGGGGGGGGTTTGGCTAGATGCCAGTTGAACATCTGTTACGGGCGCCCGTGCACATCCCAACCCCCCCACTCTCATTGCCGCCGAGTGCAAACAAGCACCAACGAAGAAATGTGCGTGTTGTTTCCCCCCTCCCTCTGATCGCTATTCATCTGTTAGGTGACATACTCAGCAGACTGTTAGCATCAACACAGACTGAAGTGGCCTCTGCCACTCGAAAACGCAGCCTCTAAGCACGGCAACACGACACACCCCAAAGCGGAGCACTGACATTAGAGTGCGTTTGTCATACACACCGCATGGCCACATTGCGATGAATGGTTAGGAGTGTTTCGCCCGGCGCATTAAAACATTACTCCGGTTTATTGCTGCTTTAGTTGTTATTCAGTTGCGGTACCTTCTATTTGGTCAACCCACGCACGTCCTAATGCTGTTTGCTTTTACGAGTAGGAGTAATAAGGCAGCACTCCGCCGCGCTCGTTAAACGCCATCTTTTGCACAAATTACTATTAGCTTCTATGAGGAGATGCCCGTCGCATTATTCGACAAAGAACATTGTTTTTCCCCCCTTTCCATCGGCGGCAAGAGAGACGACTGAGTAGCAGGTGGGAAGCTTGTCATTGGCTGAGCTGGGCATGTCTCTAAGCGACGACAAGGCAGAGTTCAGTGCCTTCCCTAATTGGCTGAGTCTCACTTTTGTCCTCTTCTTTTCTTTGTCCTTTTCTTTACCATTTTTGGGCAAAGTATCATTCACAGCGAATAATTAGTGAGTTGCCTTTCGCACCGCGGCGCCTGTTCCAGGCACAAGATCAAATGGGGCGCCCTGTGGCACGCACCCTGAGTGTGTCGCCAAGGGACGGGAATGAAGTGTGTGTGTGTGTGTGTGTGTGTTTGTGTGTGACGGTCCGCTCAAACCTCCCTCCAGGCGCACGCAGCCACAGTCATTACAGACACTTTTCAACGGTTTCAAACGAAACCCGAAAGTAAACATCTCTGTCATACTGCCTCCCGTCGTCGTCCCCACCCCCCACCACAGCCCCTTCATCCCTCCCTCCCTCCCTCCCTCCCTCTCTCATCTCCCCTTTATCCCGCTCCCCGTCGCTCTGCGCACACAGCTGGGGGGAGGCTCTGACGGTAAACAATGGCTTCCTGGCAGCAGCAGACCCAGCGGAGGCCGGCTAGCTGCTGGCTGTGGGCTGAGGGGACCAGGGGGACCTTTGTTCTCCATAGACCCAGGCCCGGCTTCTCTTCCTCGGGGTACGTGGCAGAGAGGCCTGTGGCACTGGAACTATCACACCCCCACTGCTGTAGCCTCACAGTCCAGCCACACAAACAAACAGAACAAGGTCGCCTACAAACTCTGCTGACAGAAACACTGCTAGGGGCTGCGTGACTCAGCATTATCTGCTGATGGTGGGGGTTAGGGTTAGGTTAGGGTTAGGGTCAGGGGGGTTGGGGTTAGGGTTAGGGGTGACTCGCCATATCTACCGATGGTGGGGGTTAGGGTTAGGGTCAGGGGGGTTAGGGTTAGGGTTAGGGGTGACTCACCATATCTGCTGATGGAGGTGCGTGAGATGCTGGCAGAGGGAGGGATGTTGTAGGACGATGTCTGTTTGGGAACCAGAGCCACCACGCAGCGGTCCGACACCTGGGAGGGAACACACACACACACACACACACACACACACACACACGGATATCACATTTATGCATACATATTCTCAGCAACAATGCAGTTTGTCTTCAATGAAATAAACACATTTATGCATACATATTCTCAGCAACAATGCAGTTTGTCTTCAATGAAATAAACACAAGCCATATTATTACTCCCTTCCCCCGAGTGACATTCTCTCTCACTTTATGTCAACCGCTCTCTCTCTCTCCCTCTCTCTCGCTCTCTCTCTCTCTCTCTCTCTCACACACACACTCTCTCTCTCCATCTCCCTCCATCGCCTTCCCTCTCTCTTTTCTTTCTCTGACGGTGCCGGAGGAAAGAGTGGCGTTGTCACGGCCGTCACTCCTCAGAGCATTAGAGAGATGACGGAAGCTTTGGTAACACAGGGCAGGAGGAATGTGACAACGTCTGTGTGTGTGTGTGTTTCATTAATGGAGACAGAGACAGAGAGAGAGAGAGAGAGAGAGAGAGAGAGAGAGAGAGAGAGAGAGAGAGAGAGAGAGAGAGAGAGAGAGAGAGAGAGAGAGAGAGAGACGGAGACATAGAGAGAGAGATAGATGACACCGTCATCAAATTAGCTGTCTGGTGTACTGACATTTTCCTTGACGAGAGAGAGAGAAGGGTGGGTGGCCGGGGGAGGGGAGGGGGCGGGGGGGAGGGGGCGGTGTCTGCTGAGGGCAAACCCACGGATTGACAAAGACACAAACATGAGTACACGTCCCAGCAGAATTATGGAGATGTCGACCGTTTACAACAGGGTCCGAACACTCTCCGGTTGCCACGGTGACGGCCGGGTCTTAGAGCCTTAGAACCCCTTTTTTTGTACACGCTGCAAGAGTGCGTGTATGTGTGAGTAGATTTGCGTGTGTGTGTGTGTGTGTGTGTGTAAAGCTGCCAGTCTGTGTGCAAAGCTGCTGCAGCCCATCTCTCTGCTCTCCACAGCTAATGATGCTGCCTTGTAGTCTCTCAGTGCAGCACCGGTCACATGGGGCGGCCTTCCAGCCCGCTCCTCTCCTCCTCCCCGCTAACCCTTCTCCTCCCTCTCCCCCCTCTCCCCCCTCTCTCCTCTCTTCTCCTGTCTGGTAGGCTTGCCTGTGTTATTAGCTGGGGTCACAGGCTGGGGACCGGCATCCGCCTTAGCCACCATTAATAGACCTGCGTGAGAGACACTTGAAGTGGGTGTGTGTGTGTGTGTGTGTGTGTGTGTGTAAGAGAGAGTGTGCGTGTGCTTGTGTGTGTGTGTAAGAGAGAGAGTGTGTGTCTGTGTGTGTGGGTAAAGCGGGCCCCTCTGATGGGAAATGAGGAACGCCTGAATGCCATGCCTGCCTGCCCCCGGATTGTGAACACCTGAAGACGCCTCTCTCTCTCTCTCTCTCTCTCTCTCTCTCTCTCTCTCTCTCTCTCTCTCTCTCTCTCTCTCTCTCTCTCTCTCTCCCTCTCTCTCTCTCTCTCTCTCTCTCTCTCTCTCTCTCTCTCTCTCTCTCCCTCTCTCTCCCTCCCTCTCTCTCTCTTTCTTTATTTCTTACTTCACTGGTCTTCTGTCACCTGTCTGTTGTTCCGTTGACTGACATCACTGACAGGGCCGTCACCTAGGCGACCGGCGTGAGCCACGTTCCAGACACATCCTTTCTGGCAACCATGAAATAGCTTTTATCCGCCTCTCCATCTATCTATCTATCTATTTACTTCCCTCACCCCTTTCTTTCTCACTCCCTCTGCCTCCGTCCATCTCTCACTCTCCCTCTCTCTTCCCTATGCACTCTCTTCCTCTCCTCTCCACTCCCGTTCGCCTCCCTTATTCTCTCCGCTTCCGTCCATCCGTCCGTCTCCCTCTCTCCGTCGTCCCTCCCTCCATCCTCCATCGGTCTTCCTCTGCCTTATTGAAGTGACAGGGAGGCGCTGTAGCGGAGATGGAGCCTGGCGATAGCCCCCCCGCGTGATTGAAGACTCCGGAGATTGGCCCTTCCAGAGTGAAGCCCAGTGGTCGCCGCGCCAAAGGGGCCGGGGAGTGATAAGGCTGCCCCTGGCTGTGCCTGTCTGATAAGGCCCTTCCATCAGACAGATTGCCCAGGCAGAGGAGCACGATCTGGGGGTTGTTCCCCCTCCTACCCTCCAGCACCCTCCGCCCTTTGGAGAAGAAGGCTTATCGTGCATGGCTACGGCCTGCGGCTTTGGACACACGCAGACACAGGAACACGTCATGTAACCATACCCATACACACGTCAAAGAAAACCAGCATTTTTACAGAGTCGCTTTTACAGACGCTCGTTACTGCAGACGCTGATGACGAGGGAGGGAGGGCGACGGCCAGCCGGAGGTTTTGACGGACACTCCGTAACCACGGCGCGTGATCCGCCCCACAGTGCCGCTGATCAGATCGGTCGTCGTGGAGATGACTTAACGCGGTGCAATATCAGACGGCATCATTAGGACTCATATCTCTCAAATATAAATAAGATCAAATATGCTGCCCGGGTTTATCAAGCGCAACTCATCAGGCCGAGCAATTTGTTACGTCGGAATAAATAACGCTACAAAACATTTCATTTTTATTTTTATTTGCCGTCGTGTTTCAGATAAGCGAAGCCTCCATGTTCCACGTGCTCTGGTTCCCAACGGCCACAGAATCAGACAGCGAGAGAGGGAGAGAAACAGCCGCAGGCGTCTATCGTACTGGGACGGTCCAAAATAGCCCCAAAATGTCCCCCAGCAGCTTCTCCTGCCTGCCGGGGGGAGGGTAACACTATCTGTCTGGTTCCGGAGGTGATGTAATCCCCCCCCCCCACCTCCCCACCCATAGCTCTCCTCGCCAAGGCGCAAGGATGCACCAAGGTCGTCAACAACCCCTCCCCCCCCCCCCGCCCCCCAAACTTTGCTGGTATCCAAACTTTCCTCTGAAGGAGGGAGAAAGGAGGACGAGTGGTTTCTAGGAGAGTCCTCCGCTGTAGAGCCACTCACGCAAGCGGAGCAGGAACGTTTCGTTTCTCTCAGGTCCTCAAGTGAAAACCAAATCAGCATGCTAATTCACGTAGCGGCCAATGGGACGGGGGCAAAGCCCCTCTTAACGAGCTGCGCTCCGGCCCCTCGTTACCCTGGCGGTCGCCGTTAACGTTAACGCGCCGGCTCGCTCGGGGACAACGCTCCGTGCTCGGCCTGGGATAGTGAGACTCCTTTATTAGACTGGTTTGGCCCGGTCTATCTGCCCCTGCCACTCAGAGTTGGGGGGGGGGGGGCACAGCTGATTCATGAGGGTTGGGGGCCAGGCCATGTGGGACCCAGTCTGGTCCCCTAGGGGGTGACGCAGGGCGGCTCTGACGCTACGCAGACACAGGAAGGGGAAAGCGCTCACCTCGGAGAATGGGAGGCGGGGGGGGGGGGGTAGGAGGGGGAGAGAGGGGGAGAGAGGGGTAAAGGTTGAGGGAGAGGGAGGAAGGAGGGAAGAATTAAGTGAAAGGAGAGAGGTAAAGGTTGAGAGAAAGAGAGAGAGAGAGATAGGGAGGGAGGAGTGAAGAATGAAAAAGAGGAAGAGAGGGAGCGTGTGGGGAGAGAGAGAGGGGAGGAATTGAGAATTAAATATAAAGAGGGGGAGAGAGAGAGAGAGAGAACGAATAAGGAAGAGAGGGAGTGCGAAGAGGAGGGTGCGATGAAAAGCCCCCCCGCGTGTTTGACGAGGTGAAGGACTAATCAACAGAGAGAGATCCAAATCAGCAATCAGTCGCCACTCTGCCATCTCATCAATCTTCTGTCCGCCTGAGTGCGTGTGCGTGTGTGTGTGTGTGTGTGTGTGTGTGTGTGTGAGGGGCTGAATATGTGTGTGTGTGTTGGCGTGCGTATGGGAACGTAAAGGGTTGGTCCGAACTTGAGACTGAGAAGGTGAGGGTGCGAGAGAGGGAGAGAGGGACAGAAGGAGAGAAGAAGAGAGGAAGAGCTGACGAAAAGAGACTCTCTTCTCTCTCTCTCTAGTGGCGGACGCTCATGGGTTTCATTTGGCTCTAGTGGGGAGGTGAGGAGGGCTGGTCATTTCCATATCTGGAACACACTCATCTCCTGTGTGAAGGTGTGTGTGTGTGTGTGTGTGTGTGTGTGTGTGTGTGTGTGTGTGAGTGTGTGTGTGTGTGTGAAGGTGTGTGTGTGTGTGTGTGTGTTCGGGTTCTCTGGGTTACTGGGGTCCATGAATGTTAATGGTCCCGTGACTGCTCTCTCCCTCTCTCTCTCTCTCTCTCTCTCTCTCTCTCTCTCTCTCTCTCTCTCTCTCTCTCTCTCTCTCTCTCTCTCTTTTCCATCTTTCTGTCAGCTCGTCTCTTATTGTCACTTAGGTGGGAAAATTAGCAGCCATGAGGTCACACCCAGTCTTACTCTGCATATTTTAAACCTCTGTCCCTCCTTCCTTCTCCCTCCCTCACCTCGCTCTCTCTCCCTCTCTCTCTCTCTCTCTCTCTCTCTCTCGCTCTCTCTCCCTCCCTCCCTCCCCCCCCCCTGTCTCCCTC
>JAPMUY010007846.1:27500-35000 GCA_026901105.3 Galaxias olidus | reverse complement strand
AGGGAGGAAGGAGGAGCAGGGAAAAAAGAGAAGGAAAAAAAAGTGGGAGAGGGAGAGGAGGAGAAGAAAGAAAGCAGGGACGTGTGTGAGAAGGCGATGGCAAAGGAAAGCGACGGAGAAAAGACACCACAGAAAGGACAGGGCAGCGAAGAAAGAGTAAGGAAAGGAGGGAGAGAGGAGAAACAGAAGAGAAGAGAGAGGTTTTAGTAAGAGCGTTCCCATCGGCAGCCATGCTGTCGTTCCAGCCGGATCCCGATTCCCCCCGGCATCACACGGAAGACCTTCCCGCTTCTCCCAAATCTAATTTCACACCTTCGGCGGGACGCCTATTCCCCGCTCCAGAGAGGCATTAGGGCGTAATGAGGCGCGCCTCCCCGTCAGGCCAATCAGAACGCTGTCACGGCACGCGCACACACACACACACACACACACACACACACACACACACACACACACACGCTGTCTGAAGGCTGCTGCTGGGACTCTCCGTCGGGGTGTTTGTCAGACTGTGTGTGTGTGTGTGTGTGTGTGTGTGTGTGTGCGTGCGTGTGTGTGTGTGAAGGGTGAGTGTTGTTTTTGTGTCACTATCGTTTTTTTTATGTGTGTGTGTCTGTGTGCGTAGATGTGTGTGTGTGAGTGTGTGTCTCCAGTTGCCTGCCTGTGTGTTGGAGAAACACTGGTGCAGCCTCAAGGATCATTAGCTCCACAGCACACATGGCAGAGACCCCCCGACAGACACACACACACACACACACACACACACACACACACACACTGCTGTGGCACTTATACCCCAGCTCCTCGAGCAACGGAGAGCAAATTGAGAAAAAGTCCAAAAAACTTCTGTGAAGTTGTACGCCTGTGTGTAAATGTGTGTGTTTGCGAGAGCCGTAGTGTGTGTCAGAGTGTGTTTGCGTGTGTGTGTGCGAGCACACTTTCCCTCTGCATTTCCCTCTCTTTACTCTCCCAACTGTGTGTTGTGTCTGAGTGCATTTGCAAATTGGTGTATGTGTATGTGTGACCGTGTGTGTGTGTGTACGTGCGTGTGCCTGTGTGTGTGTACGTGTGTGTGTGTGTGTGTGTGTGCGCGCGACCTACCAGGGTCTTGTACTCGATCTGCTGGCGGATGAGCTTGTCCTCGCTGAGGGAGTAGCGTGCCTCGCCCGTGATGGCGTCGATGGGACCCTTCTCCATCTGCTGCTTAATGGCACAGTAAAGCATGAAGAGGGGCTCGCCAGCACACTCCTGGAGAGGAGGAGGGGGGGGAGTGGGTGGAGGAGGGGAGGAGGGGAGGAGTAGAGAGTTTTGACGGAGCAATGAGTGTCAGTGCGTTTAAGTGTAATGACAAATCCAATGTTAGCCGCATCTAGAATGATAGAGAATCACCACACGCACACAAACAAACACCTACAATAAACAAACACACACTCAAACACACAAAAACACAAGCACGTACACACACACAAGCACGCACACACACACACACACACACACACTTACAAAAACACAAGCACACACACACACAAGCACACACACACTCACACACACACACGCACACTTACAAAAACACAAGTACACACACACACACACACACACACACACACACACACACACACACACACACACAGACACACACACACACACACACACACACACACAGTCCATTTAGCTTACCTTCAGGAACTTGTGCAGCAGGAAGGCAAACCAGTTGGTGAGCATCTTCTCCGCCACCGACTCCGTTCTGAAAGACACAAACACTAAACTGTTATTTCGATGTACACGTAAAATTGTGGGCACTAACGTTATCCGGGCCTGGTTTCAATCCATTGCCTTTCCGCGGAGCATAACGACGTTCCAACATCCTATCAGACATTCCAAAAAGCCACGCAGACATTCCCAGCATGTTAAGGAGGAAGGTTTGGGATGGTGATTGGATCCAGGGTAGAGAAGGGGTACAGCTCCATCTGCCCCCCCCCCCCCCCTTCCCTGACCTCCGACCTCCAGCCACGCTGACAGGTACGGACCGCTCTGAAACACCCATCCCCGTCACGGACCCTGTTTCGTCTGCTCCCAGCCAAACACCCTCTCCTTCTCTCCTCTGGTCTCATCCCTTCAACCTTCCCCACCTCCCCTGCCCAGGTTGCGCCTGATCCCAGCCGAACACCCTCTCCTTCTCTCCTCCGCTCTCATCCCTCCATCCTCCTCCACACCTCCCTTGTCCTCGTCACACGCTCGCTGGCACGCGGCGAGGGCCCGTCGTAAACACAAAGTCTCCTCTGTGACGAGAGGATGGGAAAGGGGGTCTCTCTATCCTTCTGTGTGTGTGCGTGTGCGTGTGTCTGTACGTGTGGGTGTGTGTGTGCCTGCGCGTGTGTGTGCCTGCGCGTGCGTGCGAGTTTGTATTTCTTTCATGCCAGTAAAAAAAATCCACCACAAAGAATGAAGGAGCGGCGAGATAAAAGAGGACAACAAACAGGAGAAGAGAACAGATGGAGAGAGTGAGCGAGGGGGGGGGGGGGGGTGAGAGAGAGAGAGAGAGAGGTGGGGAGAGGTTAACCAGCGTGAAACACAGATGAAAGGGTTACTGAGGAGCTGCAGTTGAGCCGGAAACCTGTCCTGAATACCAACCTAAAACCCTCCCTCCCTCCCGCTCTCCCTCCCTCGCTCCCTCCCTCCCTCCCTCCTTGCCTCCCTCCCCTCTGCCTCTTATACATCATTTCTTTCTCCCTCCCTCCCTCTCCTCTGCCTCTACTTGCCTTCTTTCTTTCTTTCTTTCTTTCTTTCTTTCTTTCTTTCTGCTGAGAAAGCAGAGAAACACCCCCTCCCTCTCTTTTCTATCTCTCTCTATCTTTAGCCTTTCATACAAAACAAACAACGGCGAGTCCAGCTGGGTTGACAGGTGGGTTTGTTTACCTGTTCCTTAGCCCACCGCTAACATTAGCGCTGCCCAGGTCCTCACCACAGCTAATTCCTATCTGGACTGGACGGCCTGCTGATAGCCAGGATAGCCCGCTAACGCTAACGCGTCCGCCGTTTCCCTACAGCGTGAGAGCCACAAAAAGTGTAGCTTACGTGGCTGAAAAACGCGCCTCCCCTCCAGGTGTTGTAGGATTTTCGTAGGGCCGTCCACAATTACCGCAGTGGCGCGCCGCAAACCCCCCCCCCCCCCCCCCCCCCAAAATGACTGTGATTACGCCGGCGGGAATAGTGAGGCGGCGGGCGGGTGGCGAGGCCGGCGGTGGAGAGGGCCGCGTCTGAGCTGGGATTACCGGAGTGCCTGTCTGTGTGTCGGTGTGTGTGTGTGTGTGTGTGTGTGAGAGAGAGAGTGTGAGTGTGTGTGTGTGTGTGTGAGAGAGAGTGTGTGCTTGTATGCAGGCTATGTGAGAGAGAGAGAGAGAGAGAGAGAGAGAGAGAGAGAGAGAGAGAGAGAGAGAGAGAGAGAGAGAGAAAAAGTGTCCACTTAGAACATGGGCTGGAGACGGCGGCCTCTCGTCAGGGTTTTGTAACAGAGCCGGCAGAGTGATTACACTATTCACAGCTCTGAATGGACCCGGGAGGGGGGGGGGGGTGGTTCATAATTGGGGTGATTGTGAGTGAGCGCCATGTTCTGGAGCGGCCCCCGTCTCGCGTACGCCCGGCCTCAACTCCTCCCTCTCCCTCGGTATCCCTCTCTTCCATCAACCAGACAAGTCTGCTCTCTCTCTCGCACAGCTCTGGTACTGTGTGTACTGTGTGTGTGTGCGTGTGTGTATGCGTGCGTGCGTGTGTGCGTGTGCGTGTGTGCGTGTGTGTATGCATGCGTGCGTGCGTGTGCACGAGTGCGCGCGTGTGTGTGTGTGTGTGTGTCGGTAGAGCAGAACAGTGCTTTGTTGTTGGTGGATGTGCTGTGTGTTGTGAGGCTGCTTGCTGGGTTCCAGGCCTGCAGGCTATATTTCCTCATCGACGTGCTTGAAAGGCTGGCTGGCTGGCTGGCTGGCTGGCTGGCTGGCTGGCTGGCTGACTGGCTGAAAGAACGGCTGAATGGCTGACTGGCTGACCAGCGCCATAGACAGCTCCTTCTAGGCAGTGGGTGACAGCTTGTTTGAGGTTTGTCGGTGGGGGGTAAGGGGAAATGTGTGTGTGTGTGTGTGTGTGTGTGTGTGTGTGTGTGTGTTGAGAGTTTGCTCAATGTTGCAACTGCAGGATGACAAAGACGATGAGCTGACAAGTGAAGGAGTATGTCTGTCTGTATTCTCCAGAGTGCCTCACACAAACCAACTGTCATTTTCTCTCTCTCTCTCTCTCTCTCTCTCTCTCTCTCTCTCTTCCCCTCGCTCATTCTCTCTCTCTATCTCTCTCTCTCTCCCCCTCGCTCACCATTTCTCTCTCCCTCTCCCTCTCTCTCTCTCTCTCGCTCTCTCTCCCCGTCTCTCTGTTACTGTCGCACACAAAGAGACAGACACCTCTCGATGGCAGCCCTCCACCATAACTACTCTGTAGCCTTCCTTCCCGTCTTTGTCCTTCACAGTAACAAGGTTCCGCCAGCGCTCACGGCTGTGCTTCCCAGCTAAATAAACCCGCACCCAAAAAGACAATACCCACACTCCCTTTGTAATTGGCTTCTTTCGAGACTATATGAGAAAGTAAGAAAGTAACCCCCCCCCCCCCACACACACACACACTCACACACCACCCCTAAATTGCACATCCACTGCACCACCCATCATTCGCATATACGAGTAGGGAGTGTATTTTGGTTTTAATGGCAGCTAATAAGCATTTTAATAAGCTCAGCAGGTCTCGCTGAAAGGAAATCGAATGATGCCTCCCGCGCCAGCGCTCCGCGCTCCACGTTCCGCGTTGACTCCATTTTACATCTCGCTGAAATCGCAGGAGAGGAAAACTCTCCACACCCCCCACCACTCGTTTGTTTAGCTCTCTCTCTCTCTCTCTCTCTCTCTCTCTCTCTCTCTCTCTCTCTCGCGTGCTCGCTAATTTTTCCCCTCGCAGTTCTTTTCTTTTTTTTTGGACTGAGTTTCATTAATGAGCGCCAGGATTTCACTGCCCCAAAGTTTCAGTCAGTCAGTGGGGGCGTTCAGTTCCCTCGCCCTGGCGTCCTAATGCTGGTTAATAGGCAGGTAGGGGGAATATTAGGGGAGCGACGGGAACGCCTGTACAGGGAGCGGCGGGCGGGCGGGCGGGCGGGCGGGGGGCGGGGGGGGGGGAGTCGCAAGCTAAACACAACGCTCCCTCTTAATAGCTCCGCTCCATCAGCTCTGCATGGGCGGGAAATCCCATTAGCACAAAAAAAAAAAAATGCTGAGGAGAAGAAAAGAAAGAGAGAGAGAGAGAGAGAAAAAAACCAAATG
Organism: Galaxias olidus; assembly: GCA_026901105.3. Lineage (NCBI taxonomy): Eukaryota > Metazoa > Chordata > Actinopteri > Galaxiiformes > Galaxiidae > Galaxias > Galaxias olidus. Next base: position 29,652 of record JAPMUY010007846.1, on the reverse strand, counting down.
AACTGAAGAAGGAGCAGCCTGGAAGGCAATGGAGGCAGAGTAGTGGAGTTCCATTAAAAGAGCATTAGAGAGTGGGAGGGCTAGAAAAAAAACACAGAGAGAGACAGACGGAGGGAGGGAGGAAAAAAGAGGGGTTTCAAAGTGACGGTAGGAGGAGAGAAAACGAGAGGAGGAGGGAGGAAGTAAAGGGAGGGAGCGATGTAAAAAGATGGAGGGATGGAGTGAGGGAGGAACTGAAGGGAAGATGCGATCTTATGATTCTGCCAGGGTGCCCGAAAGTGGCATTGGTGGAGGGTTCATCCTTCAACGGCGAAGCATAACGAACAGAACGAGGGAAAAGAGGAGGGAAGAGGAGAAAAGGAGGGGTCGGAGTGAGCACGGGACGAGGGAGGAAGAGGACGAGAAAAAAACGCAGGAAGAAGAAAAAAAACGAAGGAAACTACTTCGCTAATGGCACGAAAGACCATTCCAGCTATTGTCGCGTCGAAATAAACACTTTGGAGAGGCAGAGAACAGGGCAGGTTGTCACAGGTCAGAAAGTAACTCTCGCAAAAGCTTTTTACGAGGAAAGCAATCTGATGTTCCGAAGTGGCACGCCGAAAAAGCACCGCCATCAAAGGGAAGGGTGTGCCTTTCCCCATAAACTGACACGCTGGCAATGGCTCCCTAGCGGAGCACGCCACGCTATCACCATGTAGACCGGGTCGGGAACAAGCGTGTGATCTGCGTGGAGACACGATGGAGAGACAAAGACGGAGAGACCACGTCCATAACGCAGAACCGTCTCACGGGAAGATAAAACCACTTCGTCCTTCCTTCTCTTTTCATCCCCTTTTCTTCTTTTCTTTCCCGCCATCGTTCTGTCTCGCCTCATCTTCGTCTTGCACTGAAAGAGTGTCAACCTCTGTTCTCTCTTTCACATTTCTTCCCTCCTTCAGTCTCCGCGTCCTTCTTTCTCTTTGTCCATCTACTGCACTTTCTCATCCCTCTCTCTCTCTCTGTTTGTGGGGTCAAACGCTAGCGTGGCGCACGCGTGTGTGTGACGTGTGTGTTTGTGCGCACGTGTGTGTATGTGTGTGTTTGCTGAGTGGCGAGGCGGGTTGTCCCTGGCGGCCTAACCGGGTAATGGGATGGAACCAGGGTGTCCACACACACACACACACACACACACACACACACACACACACACACACACACACACACACACACACACACACACACACACACACACACACACACACACACACACACACACACACACACACACACACACACACGCACCACGCTAGCATTCGACCTCACATACAGAGGAGAAGACCGTGAACACAAGCTCTCTCTGTGTTCGTACAGTCCATTGCATAATGCATCGTGTGGTGGAGGAATCCTACCAGACAGCTCTTCCTGCTCGTCCTGCTCGTCCAGGATGGGAAAAGCTCCTAGAAGCTGCGGGGCTCGGGAGGGAGGGGAGATAGCCGCAGTGCCGTCGCAGCACGCGCTGCGCAGTGGGACGCTCGCCTTCCCCGGCCCGTTGGGGTCAGCGAGGGAGCTCATTGAAACCACACACAAATAAAACTACGTCTCCCACGCTACGTCGTCTCTAGCCAGCTGGCCCCCTGGGCGGACGCTAACCGCTCACGAACGCTTCGCCGCGCGCCGCGAGAACTACAACTCCACTAAGGCAAGGTGGCAGGCGGAGCTATTTTTACCCACAGTGCCTCCATGGGCGTGGTGTGGTTGACGGTTCGCTCGCCCAAAGGTCAAACGGGCTGTTTCTGCTTTGTGTTACGGACATGCTGTGCGCTAATCCCCCAGTGGAGAGACACACACACACACACACACACACACACACACACACACACACACACACACACACACACACACACACACACACACACACACACACACACACACACACACACACACACACACACACACACACACACACACACACACAGGGAGTGTGCATGGGTGTTGGAACCCAACTGGGTCTTGCAAAGGCACTCTCAACATGCCCGCTGCTGTAATATGGATGAAGGTGGTATAGTGGAGAGAGGGAGTAACCCAGAGACCTTGTGTGTGTGCGTGTGTGTGTGTGTGTTTGTGTGTAAGTGTCTCTCTCCGTGTGTGTGTGTGTGTTTGTGTGAGTCTCTCC
>JAPMUY010007846.1:0-15000 GCA_026901105.3 Galaxias olidus | reverse complement strand
GACAACCCCCGACCTGATAAACAGTTCACCCTTCAACCCCCCCCCCCCCCCCCCGGCGACAGTGGAGGGATGAAGAGATAGGTAATTGGAACCGTGGCGATGCAAAGGGAATGGCTGCGGGTGGCAGCCGCCACTCAAAGCGAGACGGAGGCATGTCTGCATTTCTTTTTTTTTTTTTTTTTACCGTGTCAAGGAGAGGGGGGATGGGGGGGGGGGGGGGCAGACGGGTTTGTTCAAAGATGGAACACACACACACAAACACACACACCAAACACACACACACACACACAAAGACACACACACACACACACACACACACAGGAGTCAAATTCCATTTCGGGACATTTTCCAAGAAATCTCCCCCCCTCCCGATCTTTCCGAGTATAGCCAGCGGTGTCTCCTTCCTGTCTTCGACCCCGTGATGGCGGTGGGATTTCATCTCCAGCAGAGGTCTTGTGGGAAACGGTGTCCTGACAGGGGGTTACAAGTGTAGCATCAAAGCCCGGACCAGAGGCACGATGTCGGGTAGAGTACCGGGGAGCAGAGAGGGGGGGGGGGGCCGCTGAGACTTCCTTCAGACTTCTAATGTCTCAGACGGAGGAACAGAGCCCTTTGGAACATGTCTGCTCAGACAAGTCAGCCGTGAGACAAAGGTGGTTTCACTACAACAAAAAGGACTATGAAAGAGGCTGGTATGACGGTGTGTGTGTGAGTGTGTGTGTGTGTGTGTGTGTGTTCTTACATATCCCTAAGTGTCCCTCCCTGTGTGCACTTGTACAGAGTGTGCGTGCCGTGCGTCTCAATGATGCCTGGCTTTACTACAATCTATTTTTCCGAGAGTGCATTAGCGAGGCTGTCTCTCTCTCTCGCTCCCCCTGCTTTCTCTCTATATGCCCTTCTTCCGTTCTCTCTACCCCCCTTTTCCTCTCTTTCTTCCTCCCTCTCCTCCTCTCTTTCGCTCTCCCTCCCCCTTCCCTTCTTCCTCTTCCTCTTTCTCTCTCTCTCTCTCACTCTCACGCTCTCTCTCTCTCTCGCTCTCTCACACTCTCTCTTGCTCTCTTCTGCTCTCTCTCTCTCTCTCTCTCTCTCTCTCTCTCTCTCTCTCTCTCTCGCTCATTCTCTGTCCTAGCTCACCTCGATGCCCTCGTCACTCTTTGAACCTTGACCACCCAGGAGAAAAACCCATTCCGCTAATTAAACGCCGGACCCCCAGGACTCACAAATGCAATTTGTAACGACCCCCCCACCCCCTCGCCAGCCCCCACGCCCCCCTGACCTCAGCGTCTACCGGAACTCTGATCATTCAGGGGGATTCTTTATGCTGACCAAAGTCTTCTGACAGCCGTTAATCTTCCATTGGAACCCATTAGGACACGCTCTGATCCTATATACACATTACACACACACACACACACACACACACACACACACACACACACACACACACACAGTCACACACACGCATGTACACACACACACGCACACACTCTCTCACACACACACACGTACACACATATGCTCACACACACTCAGTCAGCAGCCTGCTCAGACAAGACACACACGCAAACACCAAACCTCCCAGTGAGGAGGGGGCACCTCGACGTCCAGGGTTTGCCCACCCTAAATACACGGAGCGTGGGGCTTAGCCCTGGGGGCGAGCAGCCTGACACCTGGAGCTGAAGCTGAGAACCTCGGGGGGGGGGGGGGGGGGGGGGAACACTCACTGCACGGTGCAGCGTGGACACCACTCTGTGGCTGTACGGCACTGTGCAGAGAGAGGCTAGAGGGCTTCCACACCAGGAGGAGAGAGGGGAGAGAGAGAGAGGGAGGGAGAGAGGGAGGGTAGAGAGGGAGGGTAGAGAAGGAGGGAGGGAGGGAGAGAAGTGGCGAGTGAGAGAGCGGCAGAGCAAGACAGAGGTAGAGAAAGACATCGGTGGATAGAGAAAAAGAGAGAGAGAAAGAGAGAAATGGAGGTAGAGACAGCCAGATCCACAGGTTGTGGAGATTCTGGAAAGGTGTTTGGAGAGGACGTGTGTGTGTGTGTGTGTGTGTGTGCGCGCTCACGTTAACGGCCTCCAGTCCGGCGTGCTTCACTCTGATCCTGGGCTCCTGCACCACGTCCAGGTTAGTCCCCGTCACCATCAGAGGAGTGTGGCCGCTGTCCCAGAGACACACACACACACACACACACACACACACACACACACACACACACACACACACACACACACACACACACACACACACACACACACACACACACACACACACACACAGTCCCTTGTTACAACTCATCAAATCAGGAGAGAAACAAAACACAAAAAAACCTTTCCAGTAAATGACCATCGAAGTTTCTCAGAACCAAACAAAAAAAGGTGTTTTACCTCCCAGCCAAAGAAGAAAAAAAAAAAGAACAAACGCCGCACCAAATGAGACAAGGCTTTTGTTGTTCCTCAGAATAGGCTTTTGGAGTGGGTAACTAACGATGAATACAGATTGAAGACACTTTTTTTTTATAACACGACTTCAATTGGCTCCATCAAAAGCAGCAGGGCTAATCTCTGGAAAACCAAAGGCTGTTAAGGAACGCAGGGCGTAGTTAGCATGCAGGGAACATCCGTCGGACAAACAAACCCAAAGCACACACAACCACACACACACACACACACACACACACACACACACACACACACACACACACACACACAGGACGGGAGTTATTGGTCCTCCCCCCTCGTTTTCAGTAAGTCGTCCGTGTGGCGGCCATCTTGGCTGGCGTGGGGCGGGTACCGCGGCAACGCTGGAGTGCCGCCAGATCCGCACTGTCTACGCAGACTGTCACTCGGACATGGGCCAGCGTTGATTAAGCTCTGATATCATACCGTCTGAGATGACTGCTGTTTGGCTGATTGAACAATCATGTGCTGGTTCTTATACGACATCTATACCGCAGGTTAGACTTCGGGCTGTCGCTTAACACTACCATGGCCATGATGCCAGAGAAAAGCAGCACACCGCTGCAGCTAACCTTATCAGTCAGATAAACCTGTTTGTAGAAGAAAACATGTCCTCCAGGTACGCGCGCACCTCCCTGCTGTTTTCACGAGTGCCAGGAAGCCGACAGGCTTCTCTTTGAAACAGAGGGAAAACGGCATGTTGACACTCTTTATTTCTCTCTGATCTCGTATCTTTCTCTTTTTCTCATTCTCGTCTCTGTCTCCATGCCTCCATGTTCTATCTTTCTCTATGCCTCCATCTTCTCACTCTCTCCCTCAGTCTCTCGCCGTCTTCTTGTCAAACTCGTGTTCCTACTCTCCTCTCCTCTCCTCTCCTCTCCTCCGCTCTCCTCTTCTCTGCACTCCTCTCCTCTCTTCAGACTAGACAGTCCACAGCCCATCTGCTGTGAGTTCACGCCTCCTGTAAGTATGTACGCACACACACGCGCGCTCACACACACACACACACACACACACACACACACACACACACACACACACACACACACTTTACACACACACACACACACAGACAAACACAAACACACACACACACACACTGTGTGTGTGTGTGTGTGTGTGTGTGTGTGTGTGTGTGTGTGTGTGTGTGTGTGTGTGTGTGTGTGTGTGTGTCTGTGTGTGTGTGTGTGTGTGTGTGAGAGTGTGTATGTGTTTGAGTGAATGGTGTGTGTGTGTGTGTGTGTGTGTGTGTGTGTGTGTGTGTGTGTGTGTGTGTGTGTGTGTGTGTGTGTGTGTGAGTGTGTATGTGTTTGAGTGTGGTGTGTGAGTGAGTGTGCGGGGCGCTGACCTGGCGATGCTCCACTCCGGCTCCACGCGCTGCACAGTGGGGTCGTCGATGTAGTCAAAGCTCAGGCTCTCCCTGACCTGGGCCCGGTCCACGGCCACGCTGATCTGAACCGAGCTCACCCCCGACAAGGACGGGGCCGAGTAGCACACGATCTCCGTCATGGTGCGCCTGCGCCGGGCAAACACACACACACACACACACACACACACACACACACACACACACACACACACACACACACACACATACATACACACACACGATTGTGATTAGCAAACACACAGCTGATTCCCACATACAAACAACCATCAGCTAGAAACAGACACACACACACGCTGACTAAAATCATCAACACACACACACACACACACACACGTTATTAATCAGTCAATAATCAGATAATAATCATGTAATCATGACTTAATAATCATACCCCCCCCCCCCCCCACGCCTCTACATCCAACACATGGGTGAAGCTAGCCCAGTTCATTAGCCGGAGGCTGGACCAGAGCCACCTCGGTCTGCACTAACCAGGAGGACTGCGCTGGCAATTAAAACAGACCTCGTTAGAGCTGGGGCTCCGGTCTACACCTTAGAGCAGCAGCAGAGCACCACTTTAAATAGACCAGCTCTGACTCAGAGGAGGGAGGGAGGTGAGGGAGGGAGGGAGGGAGGGAGGAAGGTGAGGGAAGGAGGGAGGGGGGAACAGGGAGAAAAGAAAGGTAGGGAGTTGAGAGAGATGTAAGGTGAGCAGATTGAAAGAGTTAACGAGTGTGAGGTAAGGGAGATTAAGGATGGATGGATGGAGAGAGGGAGAAAGTGCACGGAAGGCAACAGAGGGGAAAACGCAAAGGGAACAGAGGAGGAAGAAGGAGAGCAGGAATCCTTAGAAGCACGAGCTAGTCTGCAGGCTATTCTTGGAGAGAGTTCTGTGCACTAGGTCATCAGAACGTTATTAAGTGTTACACTGGGTTTTCTGACAGGGGGGGGGGGGGGGCCCATGGGGGCCGTTCCCATTTTAACACAGGGACCAGGAGTGAGACGGAGGAGAGAGGGAGAGGGAGGGTGGAATCAGTCTCTCAAATCACCTGCTACCAGTTATTATATACCAAATAGGACACATACAGTACATATCTGGACTATGTTGAATGCAATTTCTTCATCGGTTTACAGTAGATTTTATTTGTTTAGAAGTTTTTATGTTAAAGGCTGCAGTGTGGCATCAGATGAGACAGTCAAACCAGTAAACCAACCAGTCAACCAGTGAACAAACCAGTCAAACCAGTGAACACAACAGCCAACGAGTAAACCAGCCAGTCAAACCAGTGAACACACCAGTCAAACCAGTGAACACACCAGCCAAACCAGTGAACACACCAGTCAAACCAGTGAACGCACCAGCCAAACCAGTGAACACACCAGCCAACGAGTAGACCAGCCAGCCAAACCAGTGAACATACCAGCCAAACCAGTGAACACACCAGCCAAACCAGTGAACACACCAGCCAAACCAGTGAACACACCAGCCAACGAGTAGACCAGCCAGCCAAACCAGTGAACACACCAGCCAAACCAGTGAACACACCAGCCAAACCAGTGAACACACCAGCCAAACCAGTGAACACACCAGCCAACGAGTAGACCAGCCAGCCAAACCAGTGAACACACCAGCCAAACCAGTGAACGCAGCAGTCAAACCAGTGAACACACCAGTCAGACCAGTGAACACACCAGTCAAACCAGTTAACACACCAGCCAACGAGTAGACCAGCCAGTCAAACCAGTGAACACACCAGCCAAACCAGTGAACACACCAGTCTAACCAGTGAAAGCAGCAGTCAAACCAGTGAACGCAGCAGTCAAACCAGTTAACACACCAGCCAACAAGTAGACCAGCCAGTCAAACCAGTTAACACACCAGTCAAACCAGTTAACATATGAGCCAAACCAGTGAACCAGGGTGAAAGGTGAGGAAGACTCACCCGAAGAACTCGCAGGTCTGGTTGCCGAAGAGGACGTTAACGCTGCTGCCGGCGCCCAGGTTCTCCCCCATGATGGTCACCTTGGTGCCCCCCGACTCAGGGCCCCGGCTGGGGGACAGGGCCTGCACTGACGGCATCTGGGGGAGAAAGGGAGCGATGAGAAAATAGATGGAGAAAAGCGATAGATAGAGAGATTGAGTGAGTGAGAAAGAGAAAGAGAGAGAGAGAGACAGAGAGAGAGACACACAAAAATAGAGAGAACTCCCAGGTCACTATGGCTCTCCTCCTCTCTCAATACGAGTCTGTACTATTATGAGAGAATGTTGGCTAACAGCTGCTATTCACTCAGACCCACAATCTACCGGCAGAGAGAGAGAGCCAGGGACGGAGCTTTTAAAGAGGCATGGGACGGAGCTTTTAAAGAGGCCTGGGACCGAGCTTTTAAAGAGGCCTGGGACGGAGCTTTTAAAGAGGCCTGGGACGGAGCTTTTAAAGAGGCATGGGCGCGGCCGACGAGCGGGAGACGAAAGCTAGCTCAGAGAGACGGGCTGAAAATAACCGATGCTTAAGAGCAGCCAGAACTGTCTACTACAGACAGACAGACAGACAGACAGAAAGACAGACTCTCCTGTAGAGACACACTGATAAAATAGGCACTCAAGATACACAAACACACACACAAACACACACACACACACACACACACACACACACACACACACACACACACACACACACACACACACACACACACACATACACAGAAGCCACAGAAGGACACGTAAAACACACACATTAGCGTAAACATAGAAACATAAGTATACATGAAATGACCACACCGAGTCAGACTAACACACACACTCCACCACATTGACTCAGACTAACACACACACTCCAGCAGACGGTTACTCCTCGCGTCACACTGCTTTCCCAGGACAGGTGGAGTACGTGTGGACTATGATTTGATGTCGCGGGGCCAAAATGAACAGGGTTTGTTTTACGCCCAGTCAGCATTTAAAGGGGCTGCGATACACCTGGAGTAACAACAGAGTAACGCTGATATCACCGTGGTAACGACACCCGGAGCACCCCAGAGAACACCATAACGACCGCACAACCAGTCAGCCAGCCAACCAGTTTCAGCCTTTATGGAGCTAACACCGCAATGTGCTGTCTGAAAACAATGCTGCTAACGGCTGAAAGTTGTTAATTGTTAAGGGAGTACTCATTAGGAGGTACTGTGTGTGAGTGTGTGTGTGCACGTGTGTTTGTATGTGTGCATATGTGTCTTAGTGTCTGTGTGCGTGCGTGCGTGTGTGTGTGTGTGCGTCTGTGTGCGTGTCTGTGTGTGTGTGTGTGTGTGTGTGTGTGTGTGTGTGTGTGTGTGTGTGTGTGTGTGTGTGTGTGTGTGTGTGTGTGTGTGTGTGTGTGTGCTATGAGCTGTCTGTATCCTATGGAAGTGTGTTGTGATCTGAGAGTAGGTGTTGAAGCCTCGGGGTGCAGTCTAATAACATCTGATCTCAGCACAGCGCGCCATTTCACTTTGTTAAGTAGGTAGACAGTAGATGGGTGGTTTTCAATCTGATCCCAGAGCAGCTCACCCATCCCACTTCTACCACCAACTACTTTCTGCTCACTTTTGAAAATCTGATTCGAGAACAGCTCTCCATCTCACTTTTAACACCAATTACTATGTACCTACCTTTTAACTGGCTAATGAGTATTGACACTCCATTAGGGCATTTTGAACAATAACAAACCAGCTTTTACCATTACTGATCGTGGCGGAAACCAACAGCTCAGAGTGTGCATTAGGACATGCTGGCTAAAAAAAACACACAATGTTTATGATAATGCGGGTCAACTTGTTGGCGTCTAGACCTCCATTAGCCGTGCTGAGCAGCGGTGCACCACTTCAACAGGAAGAGAGAGAAACGTTGCCGCTGTAAAACTACATTAGCTTAATTGACCTTTCCTGTGGCACCCTGAGAAGACAGCCATCTCAGAGGAGGGATCGCTTGGCGCCATTAGCGCCGCACCCGCGCACTAACTAAAGAGCACTCGTTGAAAACATATATTATATTCCAAAATAACCACGACGCTGTGATACGGGGCGGGGTAATTAGTCAATCAGTCTGTCTGTCGGCATGGCAACGCGTCCACACGACGAAGCCAAGGACTTGTGGGGTGAAAAAAAAAGAGTGACAGACTGCTGGGAAAAAAAAGAAAAACGGCCATTCCAAGTCGAACGCTCGTCAGATTTCGGGACTGAAAATAACAGCAGACAGTAAGGCGTGTTGCGACAGACAGAACAGCGTTCTCCTCTTTTCTGCTAACTTCAAAACCACCGTAATATGGTTGGCTTCTCATTGGCTCATCATTGACTTCTGACCTGTGGACCCGGGTCAAGGTATCGACGGAACCCGTCAAACAGTGCGACGGTGGTCGACTAGCGGATGGACAGGGTACGCACCACAAAGGAGTAGAGCTGGGAGGAGCGAGCCTTGAGCTCGGGCCGGCACTCTCCCACGCACAGCTGGACCGGGCCGGGCTTGCTGTCGGCGGCGGTGGCGTTCAGCTCGCAAACGATCCTGGAGAGACGACAAATCGAAAAAAAAGAAAGATGAGACACACTCAATACACACACGCAATGAAAAAAACAAACACACACACACCGAATGACAAGCCAGGATAAAGGAGTGCAGCTGTGTGCTGGGTAACCTTGGAAGTGTCTCTCTACCTATCATAACAGACCGCTTCGCTTTGAAATGTCTCCATCGCTGGAACACCCGAGGAGAAGTCTGTGTGTCAGTTTATCGACCCCCCCCCCCCCCCCCCCCCACCCCCCCCCCCCCCCCCCCCCCCCCCCCCGACGTCCTCGTTCCAAACTCAATCTTCTGTTTGGGACCACTTCGTCTCATCTCATTAGAGAAGCTCTTCCCGAGGCTTCTGTCGATCGAACGGGACCCCCTGCCTGGGACACGCACAACCAACCATCCCCCCCCACCCCCCACCCCACCCCACCCCCACCCCCACCGTCCCCGATCCCCCCGTCATCGCCCTCCCTACCGGGACTTGTTCCTGTAAATCTCCCTGTGTGGAGCAGCCCTCCCTCCTCCTCCACTGTGAGCGGGCTCCATGTATATGAGAGATCAGTATGTTGGTAAACAAAGGCCCTAGCAACACTTCCGGGTTAGATACTTCCGCCTCCCGGAAATGAGTGTTTTGTTGTTGTGACGTCAGGCTGATCTCTCCTATACATCACAGAGCAGGGGGTCTGATCCGGTGCATGCAGCTTCATCATAGGCTGTGATCAGGTGTCAGTGTACGCCCAGACAGGGGGGCCACGTCAAGGGACGACATATAACGGGGGCGGGGGTAGGGGGGGCATCGATTACTACCCAGGGGTTTTGGAGGGGGGGGGGCGTCGATCCCCTGAATGAGAACTAATGGTTTGAGCTCCTGGCTGACCTGAGGGGAAGACATTGGCTCTCACAGGCACGAGGCACACTTCCACCACAGCGTCTTCTCCTATCTTTTTCCCTCCATCAGGAGGCCTACTCACGCAAATACTTGAAGCACCTCACGTCCCACCCAGACACAACTCGCCTTTTTAATTAGACACTGCTCTCCCTCTCAAACGTTACGAGAAAAAGTAAGAAAAAAAAAAAAGCTAATAAAAAATAAAACATCTTAATTGCTACTTTGAAGTTAAACCAAAGCAAGCGCTATTTTCTGCTTCATCCCCCTTTCTCGTCTGAACCACCATCAAATCGAGTCGGCTCCTTTCGCTAACAAACAACATCAAGTGGTGAAGACAGCCAGACAGCCAGACAGACGGACAGGCGGACAGACGGACAGACAGCCAGACAGATGGACAGCCAGACAGCGAGACAGACGGACAGCCAGACAGACGGACAGACGGACGCGTGCTATCCAGCTAAAAACAAGCTTCCCCCACCAGCTTCTCACCAGCCCCAAGTACCTGTCTAACTGGGCATGCTGTGCAGAAAAGGCTTTTTAATTTCCCCATCTCTGGTTTTATCATGGCGAGATACGAACGAGTCCGGTGGGGTCCCTGCCCGATCAGAGAACCGTCGGAGAGGGGGTCCCCCACGACCAGCGGCACAAATCGCAGTTCAATTACAGCTGACCAGTCCGAGGGGTAGGGGTCAGTCACGCACGCACGTACGCACGCACGCACACACACACACACACACACACACACACACACACACACACACACACACACAAGCACACACAGGCTTAGATCTACATATCTCTCTATGGGCCACAGTGAACCAGGTTAGTCCATTAGCGTCATGTGTGACTCACTGAAGCGGCACATGCTACTGACACTGTGGTTTTCATCTCTAATGCTGGCTGCTTTGACGTTGTGTGTGTGTGTGTGTGTGTGTGTGTGTGTGTTGGTTTACCCCGAGGGGACTTATCCATACAGATTAGTACAGATTAGTTTATTTATTACTATTATTATTGTTATAAATTGTTGATAATCACTGGCTATCTTAGCTAGCTTACACGGATTTCTATCTAAAAAATCTCCAGTGACCCAAAAGGTGTTCTATTTCTGACTAGCAGCTACCCCTTTGGCGGCCGTAAGAATTACACTTCCTATGGGAACGATTCTATCAACCAATAGCAATTTGTCTGCTTAATACATATCAACCAATAGCAAATAGCACTAACTTAGCTAGTGAAGAAGTGAAGGTGGGTAATGCATTAGATGTCATTGTTACAAATATATCTTATGTCGTAAAATGAAAAATTGTGTAAAGGCGACACATAAACGAGATGATAAATTGTTGATAATCAATCTTAGCTAGCTGCTCGGGATGAAATTATTTACTCAAATATATCTAGTCTCGACACTAAACGAGATGAATTGTATTACCAAATAAATCGTATAATTGTATTACTAGATATCGCTGATCAATGTTAATAAGTTAGCTAGTTTAGCTAAGTGGTTAGGGTTAGCTAGCTTAGTTATAAGTAAGCAGTTTGCCTAGCTAAGTGGTTAGCTAACGGCTAATATGTAATGTGTGACCAGATTAGCTACCGCCTAGCTACAGCGAATTTATCAAAACTAGATGAAACACCTTGCTAGGGCTGAAACATTACTCCAATAATCCAATAAAATTCACAATGTGTGCTTAAGTGAATGCTTTATACTGCAAGATTCAACTTGGTTTTTGAGCACATATCAATGTTCCGAGTAGCCGGATTCATGCCGGAGTGACACCAGACTCAGTTCGATTTTATATTAATGTTTTTATTAAAATATATTCCAAATCTGAGTCAACTCAGTGTTTTTCCTGCATTGAAAATTAGGTAGCCGTATCCTTGAAGAATAGACCAGGGTTGCCTACTACTGCAAAGGCGTATTAGCCGAGGCGTCCCGTATATTGCCTGGGCTTAATTGTTTCGACGTTCAACTGCTAGTACTACTCGAAGCTGATCGGTAGACTGCATTCAGTTTAGCGACGTTACGTTATCCGTTAGCGTTAAATGTACTGTTACACACGATCGTTTTCACCGAAAAATTTATATGATATAAAACAACGTAATCTTTACAAAATTCAAAGAGAAGAAAGGGTAGGGAACAAGTTGTACTTTTGCTTTACAGTCCGTTGCAAATGTAAACCACCCCCTTTTCAAAATTATTAGAGCTTAACGCATTGTTTAACTTATTTAATTCAGAACCAAATAGCCTAACAAAATTTGAATATGCAAGGCTATATAAAATTTATTGAACATAACATAACCGGTCAAGCGGGAATGCAAAACCGCTGCACAGACTGCCAGTTTGCGAAGGACAACAGGAGCATGTGAAAACATAGATTGAGCATTAAGTTTATGCTTTGCTAGGCTACAATATCCAATTACTATATATATAGGCTAGAATATATATATATGAAGTAAAGGCATTTTAAGTATAATCCAAAATATGAAAACAGGAGGTCAAGCTGGATTATTACAATGTAACAATAGTAATACTTTACTTTTCATTGTTTAATTCTCATCACTACATTATTGCTGTATGTTCCACCATTTGATAGGTAACCTGATGATCCTTTTATTAGCATGGAAAGTAATCATGGAAAAAAGAGAAGATGGATCTCTCAACAGGATGCACTTGCACATATCTAATGGAGAATGAACAAGTCTGGACTTCAATCTAAGTTCATCAGTACGTTCAAAGGTGAGACCCCTGCTTGCTCTATTGCAGTGTCATGTCATGCAGTCTCTGTTTGAGTGCGTGATGTTTACACCAATTTAGAGTAATACACAACTCAATTTGTAAAAGAGGACACCTCTTTGATTTACAAATTTTGTATTAGTGTGACCAGGGTCCAAAATTTACTTTTTTGGCACACCTGCCGGGGTGGCTGGTAAAATGTTTACTGGCCAGACAGATTTTTTTACCAGCCAAAAATAATAAATAGCTTTTTTACTATTGCAAATGTGCTATTAATATTTATAATGTCATTTTGGTCTCCTATGCAAATCTCAATTAATATTATAGTAGTAATCATTGAATGATAAGATAAGTGGAGCTTCTCAGCCGAAGTGCCAACTTAATGTTAACAGTTGCCCCTGATGGTTCCATTTTCTTTATGCTAAGACTACTAGCAAGGCTAAAACTGTCATAACCATGACGTAATTAAACAATATGCTTTTGGATTTTCTTTGGAACATGAGCCAGACATTTAGCTAAAATGGGGACATTTAAACGGAACACTTTTTATAGTAGCCTAATTATGTCACTTGAGAAGGGGGCAAATGCCAAGCTCACTGAAAACCACAGAAGCTGAATTTAAATTCTTTAAATACTTTTTTTCTTTTATGTGTGGTTGTTATAAATCTATTTATATAACATAATATATAAGTCCTATCTTTTAGTTGACCAAACGGCAGTGGTAATAACGTTTAACTACGGTAGTAAGGGCTTACCGGGGGCATCTTTTGTCAGCTTTTTCACCTGAAATTAAATTAATTCACTACAACATTGCGTTAGAACACTATATCATAGTGAGGTTGCTTTGCAAAGATGTCATGTCAGCACTGTCATAGTGTAGTTGGTGTGGTAATAAGACAATATTTTATTAAAATGTATTCTAAATGGAATTTTTGTTTCCTTGGATGGATCTCAAAAAGTCAAATCTTTAGGGAGACTTGTCAACGATGAGCATACACATCCTAAATGCCGAATGCAAATCCTTGAAGTAGGTGGAAAACCACACCTTTGCCTTTTCGCAGTCCTGGACTTATACACTGGTGAAGAAATTACCTACAGCTACGGCGATTCAAAGTGTCCTTGGCGAACAGAGGTATGATATTTCCAAATGGCTAACAACTTCTACCACACTGTAAGTCCTGACTGCAATATTTCAAGGACAGGAGCTGGCACTCTTTTCAGAATAAAGATTCTGTAACCATTGCAAGCGAACAGAACAGTTTCAAAGCAGTTATCTGCGTCCCCAATTGGACAATGCAGAGTGTGTCTTATGTCCCAAGTTGGAATTAAGAGGTCATATATGGGCAATGAATCAAAATATGTTTTTATATTAGATGTATTTTTGTCTCCTTACAAAGTATACTCGGCACTGTAATTTTGTTCATCTGCTTCTGTCTCAAGCAGTCAAATTGTTTAGTGAATCCCTCCCCTACTAGTGTTGTTACAATATTATACCCGCTAAAAATATCACAGTACAAAATAGTATCGTGATATCAATGCAAATAAAGCAGATTTTTTTTTTCTTCACTAAAACAAATGTAAATGATGCTTAAACTTCCTAAATTATTGATTGCTTCATTAGAGTATGTCTTGTAAGACGAACCGTTAAAAATAGAACCCTATGGCTAAGAGGTTAATACATTTGGCTGGATGCACTTTGCTTAACCTAGCCATCTAAATTTGTTTTTGACATTTTTCGTTTACAAGTCTCAGAGTCAAAGAGGGTAACGGCTTAATTGTTTGAGAGGGAAATTATGGTGTCGGATTTGTATTGGTATCAGCGGATACTCAAGGTTGTGGCATCAGTATCTAGAGTCTATATGGAGTTTGCATGTTCTTCCCGTGTTTGTGTGGGTTTCCTCCGGGTACTCCGGTTTCCTCCCACCATCAAAAAACATGCCACATCCTCCTACCAGTGCCCTGACCAGTCACTGTCAATTCACCTGGAGTTGGTCTGTGTGTCCTATGTGTGTGAGCAAGACGTAATATGTTGGGTGAGCAAGTCTGGCACAAATTGGCTGCCGTGGTATCACTCAGACTGAGTGTTTGATAGCTGTCGGTCCATTCGTTGTTTGTTCTGTGTAATTAATTGGCAACCAAATTGTGTAAAGCGCTTTGACTATCTAGAACAGCGCTAAAAACAAAATAAAATGAATTATTAATTGAATTAGTATCGATATTGGACATGAAAAAGTGGTATTGAGCCGTCCCTAAACGTTAAAATTATAGTTTAAATTACACGGGACTTGTAGTTTTTGAATTATTAGGAAGGAAAACAAGTGTGTAGGCTGTAATCTGTGCTCCTTAATCATTTTTCTGGTTCGCACATACAGTATATATGTTTAAGAGCAAATGCAAATGAAATACTCACGTTGTATAGCCTGCTGGGGAATTCTTTCAGTTAGACAAAGCGGAGTGTTTGTTTGTTTTGTGTCCCCATTTGGTAATGTAATGTAATTTGATTTATCTGCTTCTGTTTCAAGCGGTCAACCTGATCAGGAATGCTGCCGTATCTAAAGATGAGGCAGATCAACACGACCATTTTAAAGCTGTCACTATAAAGCCAGCGCAACACCAAGTATGTTTACAGTCACAACAAACATGTTTTCTATCACTACATTTATAGGGCAATGGATGAAGTTTGACTGTGGAGCGCATGGGCTCCTAAATATTTTCATGACCATAAATTTAGGAGTAATGTGAAATGTTCCAGTAACATTAAGATTGTTAGTGACGGGCTGCATAGGCATAGATACTAGGGTTGTCACAATGCCAAACTATTCTTTACAATACAATACTACTTTGTATCGTGATTTTTTTTGCTAGTATCACGATACCAGTGCACATAAAGCAGATTTTTCTTCCTAGCTAAAACAAATGTATATGGCGCTTAAACGTCTTCAGTTATCGGTTGTTCAATTTAGGTATGTTTCAAGACGAACTTAAACATAGAACCCT